>PNEQ01003343.1:0-13280 GCA_003012365.1 Medauroidea extradentata
TTTATTACAGATCCCAGGGAGCTCCTAGGGATGTCCCAGGGATGTGTATGCCAGACATCCTGGGGATGTCCGTAGGTAGTACTTTTCCATGAACTTTTCCTACATAAAAAGGACTTGAAATGAACTTCCCTAGGACGTCCTAGGGACGACAGTTCCCACATCCTACGGACGTCCTCAGGATGTCTGTGTGCTGGTAGGGACCAATATATCAATATTGACCCAGAGGAGCGACGCTTTATAGAAAGTCGCAAAAGAGTAGCCACTGCTGTCCGGCATGCTCTTGTGACACCTCCCATGAGGGAGAAAAGGCTCCAACTAGGCCTGCACATATTATTAGGGCCGGCACCCTCCCTAGACGACTTGTGTCGACAGTAACTTCGACCGTCGCCCCCAGAAAAAACAAAGACGAGGATAAGGAGCAGAAGCCACCACGGCCGATCCACAAACGTAAGTTAGATGTCGAAAACCACCGGCGCTTAGTGCGCCTCATGACCAAGTGTGTACCTTACTTATAAGCCCTCTTGCGTCACCGCCCAAAGTCTCGCCATTGCACCCATGCCATGTGGACCAACCTAGGAACGAGGCTCGTTCCGAACCTAAGCCACTCTCAGAGCACAAACGCAGCCTCCTTCGAGAGCTCTTCTGATAACACAGGTGAGTCTCTGTGTAACCTGTCCCCCCCCCCTTGAACACTGGTAAACCCGTGGTTTCCCTCTGGACACACACTCACTGGAACACGTGACCAGATGCCTGCTGCATGCTGCCCTTCCCTTCTTCCTCCCACGCTGTCGCCCGAGACCTGAGGGCACCCGCCACCACACAGTAAGCCAAGGGGGTGTAGAGCGTCAGTTTTTCTCTCGTGGTGCCCAACGTGGGGCCAGATAAGAAGATTCAAGTATTAGAATCCAACAACTGAAGTACCCTTAGACGAGAACCAGCCACCTCCAACCAGCAATTCGAAGTCACCTGCGAAACTTCTTGGTGCCCATCACCCTCCTGAGGATCATCATGAAGGACCACAAACCAGAAGAAGATGAGAGGGCCGCCGCCCTCTGTGCTGCTGACACCTCCACCCGAGAAGGCATCCACCGAATCACATGCGCTCACTGTGGATGCCACTTCCACTATGCTTGTCTCAGATGGGAGGAACGTCCCTAAGAACACCGAAGGCCTCGAGTTCCGATGCAAGGACTGTGCCGAGCGACAATGGAGGTGCGCCCATTCAAACTGCTCTGGAGAGGGCACGTACCAGGTCCAGTATCATGTATGTCCACAGATCTACCATTACGCCGGCCTGTGATGGTCCGATGTCTCCCCTGGAGTTCCAAGACTGATCTTCAGATGTGTTACCTGATAGCTTGCCGCCACAAACCACCTCCTCGAGCCCACCAGACCTACAGCACCCCGTCCACCCGAGTAGAGGAAACCTGGATCTACCCCTGCTATCAGAGTTCCAAGGGAAGCCTTTAGAAGACCCGACCACCTTCCTGCAGGAGTGCGAGGAAGAGTTCACCCTGAACCAAATTCCAGCCAAATACGGGGTCCTTCGAGCCAACCAGCAGCTGCAAGGCGCTACCCACACCAGGTGGGAGAAGTACAAGGTGTACGTCGCCACTTGGAAGCAGTACTGGTACCGAATCACGAACTGCTTCTCCGGGCTCGGAGTGAGAATCCAGTTCACCCTAGAACTTTACAGCACCAACCAGAGACTCGAAGAAGATGCCGACACATTTATTCACAAGAAAGCCGAAACATTTGAGCGAGTTCACTCAGGAGAAGATGAGACTACCTGCGTCGCCAACATTCTGGACATGACGAAGCCCAACTTCCGATCCTTCCTGCGAAATCCTAAGCCTGGTACCGTAGAAGAACTTTTTGTGCAGACCAAGGCTCTGGAGCTGGACCTACCCACCATCACCATTAAGGCACACCAGCAGCCTCCACAACCCAACACGCAACCCAAGAATCATAAGATTGGACCCGAGAAACCACCACCGACCCCAATTATCCAGTTGTTGGTACAGCCCCAACCGATATCTTCACCGAGATTTCACGGTTTACCAGGAGAAGCAAGCACAACTCCGCCATCAGAGAAGCACCAATTCGCCTGTAGACTCGGGAATACTTCCTCGGCTGGGGGCTCGATTAGACCCCAGAACCCAGCCAATCCCAGCAGCGGGTCTACAGAATTAAGTTTCATCCCTCCAAAGGTACATCAGCCTTGCCATGCATTTGGGCCCAGATCCAGTGTTAAGAACCCCTTGTCCTGGACATCGCCGCCACAGCAATTTTGCCAAGTCTCAGGCACTGCTCACCGACATCCAGACGAGCATCCAGAGGACCCAGCAACATATGCAGCTCGCAAGATGTCAAGCATTTCTGCCGCTTGATGGGGAGATGACCGTTCTGCTCACCACCATCGCTGGCACCCATTCTACGCCATTCCTGATTTCCCGAGAATTAGATGAGGACATTATCATGGGGCAGTCATGGCTCCAAAATCAGCAATGTGTCATCGAATGTGCCCAGAAGCTTCTCTTACTCAGGAGAGCGAAGCACCATACCCTTTACTAGGGATCACCTACATCTGGGACACCTACACAGACCATCGTTGCCAAAGACCTCGGAGAAGAACTGGACCAGCTCACCAACCTCATTAACGAACACATCATGGCAGGCATTTTCCAATCCGGTGGCCCTCTCCGTCTGACCAACATTGGGGTCCACGACATTCAACTGCAGCACCAATGACCCATTTACTGCAGACCCTCCATACAATCTCCACAGATGCAAGCCATCATATGGGAGCAAGTCGCCAGCATGCTGCAACAGTGCATCATTGAACCGACCGACTCCCCATACAATTCCCGGATTGTATTCGTCTAGAAGAAAGATGGAGACACCTGCTTCTGCATTGAATACTTTTCACTGAACCGCATAACACTACCTGTGGCTCCACCAGCGTTGAACGTGACGAACATCCTCCACATCTTGGGTAACTCAAAGATTTTCTCCACCATTGATATGAGAAGTGGGTACTGGCAAGTCCCTGTGCATCCAGATACCCAATACTATACCGCCTTCACCACACTGGACATTGATCAATTCCTGTTTTGTGCCATGCCCTTTGGGCTGAAGAACGTCCCCGCAACCTACCAAACATGATGCATTGGTATGTCCTGAAGGGGTAAATAGGGGACTTCTGCATCATCTACCTCAACGAAATCATAGTTTTTTCTGGCAGCTGGAAAGAGCACCAACACATTTCCACCTCGTGCTTGAGAGACTCAAGCTGCATAACCTCACCCCCCGCCTGTAGAAATGCCACTTCGGGAAAACTACTGCGAGATACCTGGGACACGTGGTCTCACCCAAAGGCAACTTTCTGCAAACCGAAAAGGTATAGCAGATCCTCGTCACAGAACCACCTAAAAACATGAAGCAGTTGTGGCAGTTACTCGGCCTGTGCAACTGGCTTCGCGACTATACCCCCAATATCGCTAGGCACATGGGACCCCTGAACCGCCTCCTGTCAACCAAAAACAGATGCTTGCACTGGGGACCAACTGAAGACCAAGCCTTCCAGGCCCTCAAGAAGCAGTACCAAGGTCTCCCAATGCTGCATCGACCTGACAGAACACTGCCCATCATCTTGCAGACAGACGCCAGTCAAACTGGGCTCAGTGCTGTCGTATACCAAGAGGGACCCAACAAGGAGAAGAGGATCATCAGCTATGCCAGCACTCAACTCAGCCCCACCGAGAGGAGATATGACTCCCACGAGCAAGAGTGTCTCGGCATAGTCTGGGCGATCCAGAAGTACCGGCACCGATAACCAGGCTCTCCAACCAATGGTTGTACTCCACCAGCAGCAAGAAGACCAAGTTGGCACATTGGGCAATGCTACTACAGGAGTTTTCCTTTGACATCCAACATTGCCCCGGCAAGAAGAACCAGCTGCCAGACTCCCTTTGCAGACATCCAATGACAATCTCAGACACCCATGACCTCCACTGCTAGGAGGACGTCCTTCTACCCAAGTCGGCCCAGGCCGAGACCTAATCCCACCTCCACAAGCTGTAGAACATCAAATTATCTAACAACCTAGAGACCTACATGAAAGCCCAGCAAGAAGATCCCGAAGCTCAACACCTGCTCGCTGGCCAACCCGGCAGGTACAAGGAAGAGCAAGGCTACATCTGACAAGACCCAGCCAGACGAGTGAGTGGAAGTTGTGGGCACCTCACTCATTCCGTGTCTCACTATGCAGCCACGTAGTGCACTATCATGACGACGTGCTTGCGGGTCACTCCGGAGCCCAAGAGACAATACTGCAAATTTACCAAAGGTACAACTGGAGAGGCGCCACCCAAGACATACCGGTCTACGTAGCTGGCTGCACGACCTGCACAACCCTGAAGCCCAGCACCACTCATAAACCACCGGCACGCCCGGGCGACCCTCGACCCCTTGGGAGCAAATAGTGCTGGACATCATGGCGTAACCAGGAGCTAAAGAAGGGGATTCGCCTACATTCACAGAAGGACCTCCGCACCTAGGACAAGTTTTTCTCCCACATCCTATACCAACTGCACTGTTGAACCAACGAAGCACTCCGTACCTCCCCCAGCGAACTTTTGTTAGGCCAGAGGCTCCGCCGCCTAGGAGAGTGGAAGTGGAGCATACCTTCAGCCAAGCCCATCACTATCCAAGAGAGAGAGAATGCCACCAGACGAGTCCAGCAAGGCCAGGATCACCAGCAACGGTACATTTCCAGTTACTGTAATTAGAGATAATGTACTACCGGTCAAATTTTGTAACTTATACGTTGATTAAACAGGAAGGTGAAGACTGTTTAAACTGATACTAGTTAATTGAACAGTTTCTTCTCTATTGATAATATAGGTCTCCGGTGATTATTCCAGTGCTATTCGTGGTTTTCTATAAACTTTGGTTGGCAACACTGATCACTGGCAGTTGGTTTTTACAAGTTACACGAATTCAATATGTTGGCAAGTTCCCGCGCTGCACGGTAATACTGCCAAGTGAATACTATGGTTTTTTATTTAATTTGGTTACTCTGCATTGAAATTTACCATTATTAGCTGCGCTATCTATACTAGGGGTTAAGAATGGTCTTGCGAGACTAAAAACCAAGATACATAAATGAATGAAACGGAAACATGTGGATCAAGTGTTGTGTATGTGTGGAATACGCGCTTAACATTTTTCCAGCAGCGTTTTACTTTTCAGCAAGGAAGTGACATCAGAGAAGGTAGGCCAACACCTGAAATTCGCGTAATTAAACATGTTTGTAATCTTATTTATAATTTCTCTTTATTAGAATTTTTTGTAAATGTTGCAGAATTAATTTCGATAATGGTGTTTTGTGCTCAGTTTTCATAAACATATCTGAAATCTCCTTGTGAGATTGAATGTTGACTGTAGTTATTTTTGTAGGCTACTTTTACAATTAAACATTTTGGAAACCGAGTTGCCAAAAGAAGCATTAAGTTAGTAATACTAAAACTATCTTTGAAAATTATGCAATTTTGCAGAGTTAGTATACTAAGGCTTTATTGGCAACTGGGGATTCCAAAGTTTTAGCTTATAGTTTTTCCATAGCAGCATGCCAAAGTCAAAATTCGCTAGTTTCGGGAACACAGTAATAACAAAAACCAAGTGTCTTACCCAGCGCCTCTACCACTGTTACAAAATTATTTATTTTGTAAGTCATTATTTTGGGGGTTCCTAAGTTATTATTAGTTTGGGGGGTTTCACTAAGATGGTAGCTACACTGCAAGTTTATTGAGATATTTAGGGCTAATGACTTTTAAGATAGTTGTAGTTAAACGGGCATTTACTATACTACAATGGCAGGTACTCTTGAATACAAAATATGTTACAATATGTTCTATTTATTTTGGAGGGAAGCTCAATATTTTATGATTATTAAAGTACTATATTAAGTTGAGAGTTGCTGCCACATAACTAGATCTGATGATCTTACCGAAGCTGGATTGATGAGGAGATGGCATAGAAGAACGAGCACGCACCCACCGGGGCTCGACCCCGAGTCCCCGGCGGAGAACCGCACTGCTGTTGATCTGATGAGTACTGGTGGACGACCTCTCGACGACAGACAGACCGAAGACAGCTCCCGTTTACTTGCTAACCGCGCCTTATATCGGCGTGCTTGTCCTCGATATTGTGCAACTACGAGGGGGGTGAGGTGAGTTGCAGTCTTCCGTGGTTTCCAAACGCTTATATGGGCAATATGCTAAAATATTTAAAAACACACAACAGTCCTTTTGTATTTAAAAAAAAATTGCCATAAATAAAGTAAAATGTCATATTTTAAAATTATTTTTAGGACAAAGGACTCTGTGTGTTTTTAAATATTTCAGCACATTGCCCATAATATATAATTTCAGTGTAAACTATTTCATTCGAGTAAGGCACTCAGATTTTTGTTATTACCATGTTCCTGTAACATGCAAATTTTGACTTTCTCATTTCACTATGGAAAAACTACGAGAGATAAAAAATGATTTCAAGTGGAAAATTTAGTCACAAGTAACGTCTATAAAACGAACACTATGTCGTGCAAATAAAAAATTATGAATTTTTGCCACATGAACATCCTTTAACGAAGGCTTTACGAGAGTGGTGATTATACTAAGGCGCATGCTGGAACTCTACAGTTAATGACCTTGAGCATCGGCCACATCACCAGTCGTGATTTCCCAAAGCAGAATTCTTGGGATAGTAACATGACAATCTAACCCACTCCCTGGCTGGCTCCTTGGTTTTATCTGAAGGTATCAGGTATCCCATCATATTGCCTTCATGCATCCTGATAGAGAATTTTTGACGCCGCGATATGTACCTGAAACTTTTACAGCCACCATACAAGCCATTATGGTACGATTTCCGTTATCTCAGTTGCTACACTGGCTGCCACATTTGCTGCCAAGGAATATTCTGTTTAGTCGGTTTTATTATTTCTCTCTTTCTCTATGTTTAGTTTAATGAGATGTTCGGTCTTCCGTCAAAATAGTATTCCGAGTTTTAAGGGGGGGCCCCCACCTTCTCTCCCTTTTTAAATGCTAAAATCCTGGTAGTCGCAAATATGATTAGTAGCTTGCCTTTCTAATTAGGTCACACATCACCACTTATTAAAATGTATACTAGCATTGTATTTCCATGCCTCCTTCCACACATCTTGAATCTTATTAGGTTGCACTCATAAGTCATCCAGAATAGTTTCCTTCTTTTTCCATTTGTGGGTTATTGCTCCTTGTTGTCTCAAATGTGGAGGAGCAATGTCGCTGAGTGTGGTCAGCCAAAGTAGAGGTGTTGATCTCACAATACCTGTTATGATTCTCATGGTATCGTTCAATTGATTGTTCTTGCAAATAGCATGGACAGCAGGAAAAATGTTGCTAGGTTAAAAACAAATAAATTGCCAATGCCAATTTCTGCAACAAAAGTGCGGAGTCCACAGATAATTATGCAATAGAGAAACAATTGATATATTCAAGGAGTATTTTTTCAGCCATTTTTAAAGCTGACCTTCTGAACCCAGGATTGCTTACAAATCACGGGAGTTCTTCCTTACTGTACGTAAGTTAAGTATAAAGATGTAGAATATAATCACATTGTTGATGGCTGGATAAGAAGTGTTGGGACCTACCTTCTTAGACTGAGATGCCAAAGGGCAAAATAACATGCATAGTGCTGGGAAAGACCAATTCAGCTGCGTAATGGGGTGAGGCACTGCAGTTCAGCAAGGGATAATCATGGTATAGGAGGAACAAAATATTTATTTTAATAACTGAATTCCATACTACCCTGAAATATAGAAACACTACCGTATTTACTCGTGTATAGCACACACTTTTATTCCAAAACAACTGAAAAAAAAAATCAGGGGAGCATACTATAAACGGAGGAAAAAAAAAAAAAAAAAAAAGAAATACGTGAAAGAAAGGTCAGCGGTCAGTTGAGTAATGGAGACAGGAAGGGGGGAGGGGGGTGAGAAGGTGTAGTTAAAGCCGTAAATTGACGGGTGTCAAGAGTAGGAAGCAGCGAAAAAAAAAAAAAGGCCGGCGGTCAGTCATGATGGGAGGCAGAGAGAGAACGTTCTCACGGCCAGGTTCCTCCATCATTACTCCTCTTCCTTTTCTTATTCTCCCCCTTTCTCCTTCTGCCATGCTCTGTAGTAACTGTCGCTGCTAAAACCTAAAAGTTAATTTTGACGTGTCATGATAAGCTATCGTTCCATGGGGAAAGAAAGAAAGAAAATGGCGTCATTGTTCTTTTTCCCCTTCCCCATCCCCCACCCGGGAAAGATATTTGATGGCTCATGACCAGCTATCTTTTCATGGGAAACGAAGGAAGAAAAAAAAGAGTGTCACTCTTTCTTTCCCTTCCCCCACCTACACAAACACACCAGGAGAGATAAAAAAAGGCAAACTTGCTGCTGCCACAGCATGTTATCTTAGGGGTGAGATATCCAGGCCTCAAAGTGGTGCAACAGTTACAAAATAGTGAAAAAAAGTGACCTTTCTGGTAGAAAAAGTGACTAAAAAGTGGTTGATTAAGTGACTAAAAGTGAATCTAAAAGCAATCAAAAGTGACACTACAGGCATTTACGGAAATGTGGTAGGCACATTGTACTTTGTAATATTTGCTACCTCCACTTGCCATATTTGTCGGCATATAGGACGACCCCGCATATAAGACGAGTCATGGTTTTGAAAGTACAAAATCTTGAAAACAAGTAAATTATTAATTCGGAAATTCCCCGACAGAAAAATATTTTTTTCCTTTGCCTGAAACATTAAAAATTTAGTTTATATATTTTCAGTACATTTATTACCGGCATTTAAACATCATAATAGACACATAAACGAATAACATTGGCTACTACTGCCCTCCGCGCGCCCAAGAGCCAAGGAAATGCACGGCGGCCCCGGCCGGCGATATCTCCATATGCCGGCAGCTGTGCGCGACTTGGCAACGCCGGACAGAGGCACGCCGCGCACTACATGGCAATGCCGGGCAACAACAGCTGCTTGCAAGGTCGTCGCATTCGTGTGCGCTGTTGTCCGCCCCCCTAGCACTAGACGGTCGACACATGAATGTGCGATACTGTATCTAGATCCTTGTTTTTTCCGCTCGAGAGTCTTGTGCTTGCGAGACAAAGGATGAAAGCATGCGGACCTAGATCCTCGTTTTCTCCGCCCGAGAGTTGTAGGCTGGCGAGACGAAGTATTTCGGCACGCGCTCGCAGCTTTGCTGCGAGGAATTATCCTTTATTATGAATAACGCTCATCAAAATTTCGTACCGTAAATTTTATTAAAATAAACAGGGCACTCGTTTTCATTTGTGACGAAAAACGCAATTCCTTGAAACAGCATACAACTCCACAGCTTACAGCTTAGCTTTCAAACGATTTTAGGCTACCAAAAATTTTTGCACCCTCATATAAGACGATTAGCAATTTTTTAGGGCCAAAAATATGTAAAAATTGTCGTTTTATATGCCGGCAAATACGGTACGAAACACCTGATATAGATTATCTGCCTAAGGAATTTTGTAGGTTTTCCATACATAAATTGAGACAATGGACACACGTGGCATAGTTTCCTTAAAAATATTTTTTTTTCTTTATGCCTCACAGCAAATTTTAAGTGTGTGGTAGGTAGCGACATGCAGTTGGTCCAGGAATCGGCTGCTGGTTCACATAACAAGCTGTTGGTCCAGAGTAACTTAGGAGAACCAATATTATAGTAAATATTTTAAATGAAGACAAATTACAGGACAAACACAACTTCCTGAGTGTTATATGCTGAAAAATAATTAAATAAAATATGTATAACAACACATTGATCCTATGCACTGAATGACGACCAAATATTTTTAATTCAAAGTTGAGGTACTACATCCTACATAATACTCATTGCATACTGGTCAAACTATTTATTTTACAGGCATAGTTTACTAATGAAAAATGTTTCTATAGACGCTAAAGGTAGTATTAGGTAAAGAAAATTCTATTTTCCCTGAAATTTTAAGTTATTAGTTGGGTTAGGTTACGTTAGGGAAGGTTAGTTTAGGTTAGATTAATTTAAGTTTTCCATTCTCATTAGGTTAGAACCTAACCTTACCTAAGGTAACCTAACCTTACAAACATAATCCAACCTAACAAAAAATGGAAAACTTAAAGGTAATATAACCTAGCCTAACCAAAAACAAACCTAACCATAATCTAACCAAAAACGGAACATTTCAAAGTCAGTAAACTACAATTTCCTTTACATATGACCACTTCAAATTTCTACAGAAACATTTTTCATTAATAAACTATGTCTTCAAAATTAATAGTTTTGCAAACATTCTCATGGCACTCTTCACATAGACATAATTTAAATGTACTTTCAGACATAAATCCTTCCCTACATCAACGAACAGATGTACTCTGCACTGACACCAGCCTATTAATTAACAAACCCTGTATATTTGTAAGTGCATGCAAGGTATTCATAAAAACACCAACCAAAAATGTAGAAAAAGTGACCAAATGAAAACAGTGACTTTTGGTGACATTGACCACACAAAGTGACTTTTAGTGGAAAAAGTGACCAACGTTGAGGCCTGGGGTATCTCAATGGCTTAGTGGAGGAGGGGGGGACATGCTGGAAGCGGCTGGCACAGCAGAGCAAGGCACACACGTGCGAGGCGAGGGCTGGCAGACAGCAAGCGACCTTGGCAGAGAGACAAGCCACCCCACCCCTCCTGGCTCGCCACCACCCTCTCTGCCTTCACACTCTTAACCAGTGTGGATGTTATCTTTCCTCTCTCTTTTATATGTTGCCAGCTACGGTTCCTTTCTTCCCTCCTCCTTTCTTGACCCCTCCATCATAGCGTCCCTTGTGCTGTTTCACTGCTCGCTCGGCTCATCCTCCCGTGTTTTTTTTACATACTAGCAAGGAATTAAAAATTTTTTTTCCCTGTAACAAAAATCATGGTGCGCACTATACACGAGTATATACGGTACATTAATTTAATAACATATTAAATACAGGTTTTAATCTTGAATTAAATTATAAGAAAATTAGACAGTACTCTACGTCAAATACAACAACTGAGATTTATTAATTTAAAAAAACTTCCATGTACATTTGTAATAGTTACATTGTAAACAATGGAAATTTTTTAAATGTAATTTGACATTTACAGACAGCAATCTGCTACAGTTAACTAAAGCCCAGTACACACAGGCATCTTTCTTGTACAAGAAGATTCTTGTTCGCCTCAACTTGTAGCAAACTTGTATTGTGTGAACGGCCACCGAGCATACTAGTGACTAGCATACAAGGACTTGTATACTAGCTAGTGCGGGATAGGGATGGTTCTACTTTTCATTATCTTTTGTGTACTAATTGAATATAAACAAACCATTTTTATGCACGCGCAAATGTTATTGAACAAAACAGCTTAAAAATATGAAGTATTTTTAAATAAATAGTGTCCTAGCTGAGCAAAAGATGCTATTAAAGGAATATTTGCTGATTGTGCATCTTGTCACTTTACATTTGGATATAATTAACTAGAGACAGTAATTCCATTTTTACATTTTAAAGCTTATTTTTGGTGCAGGTACAATAAGTATTGCAATTATTACCTCCAATACTCTAAATGCACCCTGAAGAACATATGTATCCAAAATTTTATTGGTGTAGCCTACACCTGACTGTACAAGAAAGTTGGCCGTGTGAACTAAACAATCAATTTTGTAGGATACTAACTAGAACACAAGATAGTGTTCCCTTTCTTGTACACATTTGATGCTCACTTTCATGTACAAGGAAGATGCCTGTGTGTACTAGGCGTAAATTATCTCGGTCATATACTAGAAAAATACCACGCTAATTGATAATTAGATATTAGCTATCTTTCAAGTTTGTAACAGATTTTTATATTGTTGCATCAAACATCATATCAGTATTATGCACATAAAGTGAATAGTTCATATTTCTAAAACATTATTCCATTATAGCCGGTGGGAAATGTCTGATGCTTTTTCCTTGCTATTTGCAATTCTTGACCCAAACTGGAATGCTCGCTTGGGGAAAAATGCTGACTTACTAATGCCAAGTTTCAATGCCACCAAACGAAGCAACATCTTATCGCCATAACCTGGTGGTAGCTTTTGAACAGGACAACACCTGAAATAAAAAATTAAAAAAACTGATAACATGTAAAACTATACCATTACATAATGCCATGTCAGAAACTCCCAAAAATCTAAATATATTAAAGTAGACTTAAATTAATTATATTTACCTCAGCAAATTAATTTTGCTTGTAAGTTCATTTTCAATATGAGAGTTTAGCAGCAATGCAAGTTACTGGTTTTTAGTTAACATAGTTAACAACAAATGACTGTATTCTGTGAATACAGCAGAAACAACCATATTAACTACTCGTGTACAGTTATAGTGTGATTTTATTCCAAACTAAAGGACAAAAATACTGGGGTGCACGCTGGGGAAGAAGAAGAAGAAGAACAGAGAGATAGTCATAAACTTTGTCTCCACCTCCTAAATGTTGGTTACATATCAGAAATGAAATACTTGTAGAAACTACATGAGGAAGCAGCTGTGTTTAGTCCTGGTGTCAACTGACAAGTTTACAGGCCTCAAAGTGGTGCAACACTTACAAAATAGTGACAAAAGTGACCATTCTGGTAGAAAATGCGACTAAAAATGTGGTTGATTAAGTGGCTAAAAAGAGACAAAGTGAACCTATAAGTAACTGAAGGTGACAAAATAACACCATTGGCATTTACGGAAACGTAGTCGGTATAATGTACTCTGTAGTATTGGCTATCTATACTTGCCATGTTTGCAAAACACTTGATACAGATTCTCAGGCTAAAGAATTCTGTGGGTTTTCTATACAAACATTGGCACAATGGGCACACGTGGCATAGTTTTCTAAAAAAAAAAAAATGGTATTTCTCTATGTATTACAGAACATTTGAAATACGTATGTGGTAGGCAGCAACACGCTGTGATGGTTCGACTATTGTCCCCAACCACTGCCTCGTCCAGTAAACCTCAGCGATATTGCATGAGCTCTTTCTCCCGTCAGGCGTGGATTCGAAACCGGAAGGAGAAATTACCAAACTCGCTGCAAATATGTCCTGGTTCCTACCTCGGGATATAGGTAGATGCAAACAATCACTAGAAATCATGGATAAGTTTCA
>PNEQ01003343.1:14280-46633 GCA_003012365.1 Medauroidea extradentata
ACCAGACGTACATGGCACAATAACGTACAAAAATTCTTTCCCGTGATTTATGTCTTACAGTGTGAACGTGAATAGGTAACACCAGTGGCGGAATTCACTAAGTCATGAGTGTTCGTCCCAGTTTATTATCGGTTGTGATCTGCCTCAGTTTGCTCCACAAAGGAAAACGACCTAAACTACGGGGTACCACTAACGGTGTTTTAAATATACTGCTATACTCACATGTGCAGCTATTTCTTGCACCTACTTACTTGAGTACTACTCTTAACAAACACCGCAAAAGAAATACATATTAGAGTGCTGGCTACGCAGCCCCCTTTACTCGCAGATACGCCCTCTAAGCTTCACCGCCCCTCTTCCAACTTTAACACGTCCTCTTCCTGCCGCCATGACGCCCCAACTAACAAAAACACTCAACCGGCCATCTCCCGGTGACCGTCCACGAGCTCCGATGTATCACAACTCCTACTGACCGATTACAAACAAGAAAAACTTAGCCGGCCATCTCCCGGCGACCGGTCACGAGCTTCGATGAAACACAACTGACTTTCCTGGGCGAACACCCGGACTTACTCGCCGAGCGGCGGAGGGATACATCAGGATCCAACTTGCCTAAAAAGCTGGTTAATTGATACTTATAACCTAAAAATTGTATGTAACATAGATACTGATAAATTTACAAAGCATTTTACTCCATACTACCAGCTAAATATTCATTAGTTTATTAATTGGGGATGTGCAGCGTCCTCAATCTGTCGCAGATCACCACCTTTTTAGTGTTGTTGCACACGACACTACCACCCACGTTGATCGAGAAACGCCCTGCAGAGTCTCCGCATTCCAGCACGTCCCTGTTCGTGCCTCCAAGCGAGTGAACTCTGACCTGCCTGCCAGATAAATCTATCTAAGCACTGGCTAGCTCCGAGCTTATTTGAAATTTTAAACGCCAGCACTTCTCTGTACGTGCTTCCAAGCAAGAGAACTACTACTAGCCTGCCAAATAAATCCTATTCCAGGAGAAGCAAGCTAAGAGGCTACTAGAAATTTAAAAAAATCCAAAGAAGGCAAAAATATCAGAAAAGTTTACTTAGAAAAGTTGCTTGAAATTAAATTAGCTTTAAAATGAGTCCAAACACGACATACATCCAATAAAATTGACACGTAAAATTCTATGCTTTTCTCTTGCTTTAAAGTTAAATTTAAAATTAAAAGGAAAATTTTAATGTACATTTCTCTATTCGCATCCCCAATTAATATGTTGGATCCTGCCGTATACATCCATATACCTGGTTAATTTGGCCTACTTAATTTGTTATAAACAGAGAAAAAAAAATATTAATTAAGACAAAAACAAAAATTGAAATTACTGTATGATAAGATGCCAAGTAAGTGCTACGTGACAGTGCACGTCACAATACATAATCTAACCAAACAAAAAATGAAAAATTAAAGGTAAAATAACCTACATACTTAACCTTAATATAACCAAAAACGGAACATTTCAAAGATAGTAAACTACAATTTTTTTTACGTACGACAACTTCAAACTTCTACAGAATAATTTTTCGTCAACAAACTATGTCTTTAAAGTCAATAGTTTGGTCAGTATACTATGAATCTTGAAAAAAATAATTGATTATTAATTTTTAATCCCTAGCCGAAATATAACTTCCATCCTTTAATACAAAACAATATTTAGCTGGAGGTAAAGAAAGTGGTTTTATGGGGCCCATAGACACCAAAATAATTTGCCATGTATAGTGGCAGACAAAGCAAGCAGCAGCTGCTGCCTGCCGTGCGCTACTTGGCAATGCTGGACTGCAGCCAACAGCCTCACCTTGCAAGGTCATCGCATGCCTGCATGCTGTTACTGCCACTCGGCCAGCCGCCAGCTACTCAGCCACTTTAAGTAAATATAGCGCTCAACTGAAAAAAATTATTTATGCTGCTTTTACACATGCGCAATAATAATAAAATATATAAATCTTATCGTTAATAAAAATTTGTATTAATTCTATTTAAGATTTCAAGATCTTTATTTTCTACAAGACAAGTAATGTGAAGTGTTCAGCCACTTCCCCATCTTGGTTAAATATTTATAAAGTGTTTTTATTTTCTTATTTAAATTTATTCTTAACAGGCTATATGCCATTTTCAGGGTGAGTTAGTCAGGTGTCCGGTATGATACAACAGAATTCAATAACTTAGTAATTGGGGACATATTAGCTTAAATTCATCCTTTCAAAATTTAAATACAAAATAGTCAAGGAATTTTAAAGTAGTCATTTGTTTATTTTCCTGGCTTGTCTGGTTTCAAATTGACCACAGTAAAATTTTAATTATTTTTGATGATATAACTTTTTCTTGTATTTTGACCAATTTTTAGTTTTGGCAATTTTAGCTTATTATTAAATTTTCCCTGGTGAAGTGAGTAACTTCAGGTGTTGCAAGCTTCTCCAGGCTGTAGGATTTCTGGTGCCGACGTTGTGGTTGATCACTTGCTTCATGGAATTCCCTCCATGACGTAGGTTATTGACGCACGTAGGTCAGCCATCACAGGGGGTTGCTTAGGGTATTGCGCCGCGAAAGTAGTTCCGCTGTTGCGCACCTTTTGTCCCTAATTATTATATTTGTGTGAATAAAAGAATTTTCTTTCAATGTAAAACCTATAAACGGAAATTTTGGAATCCTTTGTGATCTGTTTAAAGTGTAATTTTGCTGGTTTTGGGAAGAGTGGATATGTTGTATCACTCCGCCGTGGTGCGCTATTTGTTACCATGTCCGTTGCCATGAAGGGGCAGTTGGTGCCGGGCGCTGGCCCGAGGCGGTCGTTAGTTGTAGGGCAGTTGGTCTATCAGTCGGGTAGTGATGGCGGAGCGATAGAGACGTCTGGATGTCGCGAGGGCGCTGCGGGGCTGGCCCTGGGAGCGCTGGAGAGACTGCACGAGGCTTTTGTGCTTCTAGAGTTTTTTTGTTTGTTTCGTCTGAACATTGTCAAATGGTGGCGGGAAATACGGGGGTTCTTTTTTGATAAGTGTATGCAGTCATGGCATAGCACTGATAAAATCGCGGGCAATGAATAAGTGTTTCATCATGACCTTTTTTTTTGTTTAACTCACGGTCAGACATGGTAACGCCGGACAGCTGACGGGTTTATTTGTGTGTGGTAAATAACCGCCTTTTGTAAGAAACTTACCGAATCCAAACATCTGTCAAAGTTAAAGTAAAAATAAATCAACAGTTGACTGAGTGAGTTGTTATTGGTGAAATCACGATGGTTGGTTAACCCTGAAAGTAACTTAAACTGAGCTATCCGGAGCACGCCAAGCCACATAACCTCAACACCCACTACAGTGACTACAACAACAGACAGATCTACACACACAATGCAGCAGACACAGGACGCGTCACAGTAACGCCACACACAAGTCTACGGTACCTAGATAGTTTTCTCTATCTGCGTTAAGTTTCTTGCTGACGAAAGTCTCTAGGTGCGCGCTCCAGTCGTATTGATCGGCAAACAGCACATTTGTCGCCGCGAGGCAAAAGTGGCCTGTGTCACAAATATAATGCACATTAAAACTATGAACGGTAAATTTCATAAAAAATATGGGTCATTTGCCAAATTCTACCGCTTAATCCATCAGTTGTGTGCACGTGCCGAACTTGTAAACAAAACTGCGCACCGTGTATGTGTGCTGTCACCTCGCTGCCGCATAGTAATGTACACTCAGTTCACGTGGACAAGCGTGCAGGAGATGACAGTTTGTTCAGATTAAAATAGACTACTACCTCAAACAAATGAAAAGTGTGCCACACTTTTTACTGTATACTAATAAACACAAATGTTACGGATGGAAACTTTTGAAGTTACCAGAATTTCTGAGTCACATTAAAAAAATTGTTATACATTGTAAAAATAAAGTTACATGATAAAAAATCGCGGATAATCCATAAATTGGATAATCGAGTCGTGGATAATAAGAGGTTCTACTGTAACTCCATAAGGTGGTCACTTTGCCCACCATTACCCTACTTACAAAAGTGTAATATTCATTATATTTGAGACTAGCTACGCAAACTAAACAGTACCTATGCCATGGTGGTAAAGCTGCCAAAAAGCTTACAACGTCTTCATCCAAGTATGGACACCTGCCCTGACGACCATGATCAGCTGTAATCCTGTCGTCTCGACCGAGGTTGCGAGCTGATATCCGCCCTAGCTCCAGCTGCAACTCTGCCAGCAGGTCCGGCCATCCACTACGGTTAAGAACAGTGCGATGCCTCATGTAGCCTCCCAGCTGCTCATCTGCACCCATGCCTAGTAACAGAACCTGCAGCAATAACATCACTAATAACCAGCTGACTACATCCACACTTTTTATACCACTGCAACAAAATTAAATAAGCCGGTGCAAAATAGTAAAGTCAAGAATTTTTAAAACATTTAATTTAATAATATTTTATTTAGTATTCAACAATAAAACAAGATATACACAGTTGTAAAACAAATATATTATTTGATTATTTTTTTCACTGAGCAAATGCAGATAAAAACACATTTTGAATATCATAAACATATAATGACTGAAAAATGAAGAGCTCTTATTTATATATTCATTGTACTGGACATTATTCAACTAAAACTAACCAAAATTTAATTTATGAAATTTTTGAACCTTTTTTTGGTCCTTTGATACATTCAGCATAAGTACCGAATTTATAACTTAGCAGACTAAAAAATATAGTTCGCTTTACAATGTATTTAAACAACTTATAATTGTACTAAGTGTACTACAAAACTACAGGATACTGGGGTTCAGAATGTTAACGGAATCAAGGCCATGTGGTGGCCTTGTACAAACTATGTCCTAAATAACAATTGCAAAACCTGTTCAAAATGGACCCTCTATAAAACGTAAACCTGTACAAACAGAAAAAAAAAATGGCCTGTCATGTTACATTTACTATGTACAACACCCTGCATAAAAATGGACGCTTCCATAACGTGGAAACAGAAAGATTTAACTAAAACGAAAAGTAAAGTAAACTCCAGATTATCCGTGTTAATTGGTGCTGCGCAACGCACAGATAATCGAGAAACACGGATAACCCAAAAATAGCACATTTGTTAATATAAAAATGTAAAAAAATTGAATTTATTTACAATTAACTCAAATATCATAAGGGCTTAAGGTTTTCCTTACAAATACCGTATTCCACAACCTTTTCACCAAAATAAAAATATGTCTGGGGTGCACGATAAACAGGAGAAAAAATTATGTTGAAATTTTGTTAATTCATTCTTGTGCAATCTTGTTAATCCATTTGTGCGCAGAAGAGTTAACACATGTTTCAAAAAAGTTTTTTTTTTAAATTGTTGCTTTTACAAAGTTCAACATACAGAAAATCGCACGGATAATCCAAAAATCAGTTAATCGGTGCACGGATGATTGGGAGTTTACTGTAGAAAAATTATTACAATTTATTTTAGTCTCACAATTTTCGTCACGCATCCACATCGCAACTGTTTAAATCCTTGCTACAACTGATAAAAAACTCTATGTTCTGGTTTATTATTGAATAAAATTAAATTTTGTGTACCATCAACCTTTTTTAGATGTCTATGAAAAGTAACCTACTAGAGCTAGCTAGGTTTTGTTGGTCATGTGACCAGGATACATGCTCACAAAGAGGTCAGTCAGTTTATGATCGAGACTATGCCAGCAATTAGCTAGGATAATTAAAGAACTCAAGATAAACTCGGATCATTCTTCGAAGGACTCCCAAGTTAAAATTTTACTCGATTTGGGCTAACGAGGTGATATGTGTGTAATATACATCCCATGGCAATAACAACACAAAACAACAAGTAGAGTCGAACAAGTGGCAAACTTAGTGGCTGAAACAATGTTACGTAACTTATTTACCTAAATTTTGCTATTTAATTATTTGAATTAGCACAGCATTTAGTCCACTGTAAACTGTTATTTCATTTAGGTGATAAATGGTGCAGAACTATTTTTTTTTTTGTTAATTTTTTTTGTTGATATATTAAAATTGTGTGTGCGCGCAGTGCCAGCAATGTGTGTGTGTGTGTGCGTGCGCGTACCTGCATGTGTGTGTGCATGTGTGTATGTGTCTGTGTTGATATTGTATATGTATATTTTTAACATTTTTATGTTAAAATGCTACTTCCCCACTCTAAAAAGGAAACCTGTATTGTATATGAAAGACTAAATTTAACACACTAATAGGTAGGCCATTCGGGATAATGTGAGCAATAAACATTTCATCTTAGAAAAAAAAATCTCTACGTAGCCTTTACGGCATATATAGTAATTAAACATTAACAATAGTTGCATTACTCCCTGTACGGGTGGCAGTGAATTACCATGTAGTTCTGCGAAATTTCGTATTTAAATACAACAATACTGAAATAAAACCAAATGAAACCAACCTCTCAATATTTAATATAAGCCTAGTACAATGTGGCCTATCACAAAGTGAATTTGGTTATAACATGGGACAAATCTTCCCCTGACCTAAGGTAAATAAAAACGATAGAGTGCGAGGTCAGCTAGCTGTGTTGTCTGCCTGGCTGTCTGTCAGAACGTATGGGAGAATGTCGAAGGGAGCAGGCGGTGCCAGATGTTATCTTTTTGTAAACATAGAAGCGGGGAGGAAATAAAGTACTGTAGTAGCGTTTAGACTAGCGAAGAGAGTAGCCGTTGTTAATCTCAAATTACTGCAGCCAATGTTGAATGATTGTTTTTTAAATTCTGTTTGTTTGAGTGCAGTGAGAGTCAACCCACAGAAACCTGTATTATATAGACGTTATAATGACATCATTCTCAGTGAAGCAGTTTGCAGATGGGCCAGAACATGTTACTTTGTGTTGGCTCATATTAAGTAAAATTATTCAGTCAGTAAATACGTAAATATTAAAACTAAAAGTTTTAAAGTACCGTACACTAAATATTGAGAAGTTGGTTTCGTAGTGGTTTACTTCAGCATTTTTGTGTTACAAAGAACTACATTCCATAATTGCTGCCAACGAAACAGGGCATAATGCAACTGTTTCTAATGTTGAATTATATGCATTAACAGCTAGAGATTATTGTTCAAAGGTTAAATCCTTAGTGCTAACTTTATCCCAAACAGCCTTTAAGTTGACGCACCCTGCAAGGTGCTTAGATATATTTTACGCTCGGCCCCGTAATATTAGTAACATGTACAAGTTAGGCCTACCTTATTTTTGCCCAAGGGGTCATTAAATCCAGTATTGTGAGCCGTGTTGCCGTAAAACGTAAAACTAAAGGTTTAGAGATGTTTATACTTACCGTTTTTGTATGTATATATTCACGCCCGCCATAACTAATGTAAACAAACAGATGGACACAATGCAAATAATGCCAGGCGGCAAATTATGAACTTTTATGAGAGAAAAAGTGTATATAATTATTGTAAATGTAATACTGTATTATTAATTTTGAGTATTTATTTAGTGCTTTGTTTGGTTCTTTTTGGCAACACAGACATTTTCACGGCCCAGCGGTAAAGTTTTAAATAGAGTCACGTATTTTTTTGCAGAGTGTGGGAGATTTGTGGGTGTTGGAGTGGTGCGCCTGCTAGCCAGCAGACGGCCTCCTCTCCAGCGGCGGCCATTTTCACCACCCACTAACGGTACTTTAAACCCCCCTCAGGGGTATATAAGGCGGGCACTCGCCTAGCCAAATCGTCAGTTTAGGGCTCGGGCCTCCTCCCCGAGCAAGCCTAGGCACCACCACCAACCTCGAAAGGGTTGCTTCCTGAGAAGGAAGCGGAAACCTGACGTCTGCTTAACCCTAGGGTTGCTTCCTGAGAAGGAAGCAGAAACCCACCCCTCCTACCTGTTCATCACTACCTATCTTCCGTGGGTTGCTTTCTGAGAAGGAAGCCTAAACCCGCCTACCCATCCTCTATACAGGTTGCTTCTTGCGAAGGAAGCGGAAACCTGGTCCTAACCACTCTTGTGCCGAAAGCGCAGTTCGTAAGGAGACGCGCCCTAGCAGCGCGGGCAGTATTAGGGAACGCACCCTACCGTGAGTCGCCATGAGGCGCATAGCTGTGACCGCCGGATGCGGAAGTAGAGCCAAGTCCGTGAGTAGTTCCGGGGCTCCGTGCATAAATGACCACGCGGTCGAGCATTGTATAAATCAGTAGTGTATAACGACCTGTGAATGTGAAAACTGAATGTATTAACCAGTGTGTAAAGTCAGTAATTGTAAAAGTGTACCAAGGGATAACAATATACAGTTCAAAAACGTATTTTGATAGTTTCATTTCTAAAAGTACTGATGTCTGATTCGGTGTGTCTAATAATTAATATTTCGCCTGAGGAACGAGCAGTGATAGAAGGTCGTAAGGCAGAAGCCGCAGCTAAGCGCTGACAGGCCATTTCAAGTAACAGTGAGATACCTGTGGGTGTAATTCCCCCACCTCAGAAAATATC
The DNA here is from genome assembly GCA_003012365.1 of Medauroidea extradentata. Lineage (NCBI taxonomy): Eukaryota > Metazoa > Arthropoda > Insecta > Phasmatodea > Phasmatidae > Medauroidea > Medauroidea extradentata. The sequence continues at coordinate 22,775 of PNEQ01003343.1, forward strand.
CCAAAAACCCACAACACTTTCAGAACTTTTCCGCCGCTACAAAGACACAGAAAACAAGCCGCCTAGACGCAAACGCGATAGTTTTAGTCGCATCCTTAGGGACCTACACCGCCTTCAGCTACCATTGATCAGTCCGATCAAAACTCCCGAAAAACCGGCACCATTGCCACACCCCCGCATCCAGCAACTGAAGAGGGAAGCCGCCGTCGAGCCGAAGCCTGTGTCGAAAAGAAAACGCCACCTCCTGAGGGAGCTCTTCTAGAAATGGTCAGTGGTTAAAACGCCTGCCCCCCCCCCCCCCCCACCTTTTCATGAAAAGTGAGAAATTTCCCGCTCTGCTGTAGAGACTGTGTTGTGTCGACTGCCCAGGAAACCACTCTCCTCGGGACATCTAGCAGCCTCTCCTTCCCTTCAGGGAACTCATGCTCAAACCTTATTACAACCCTGAAGGAAACATAGATTCAACCTCTTTGCCAGCAGAGTGGCGACAAGGTATGCTTCTAAGCAATCTCCAATCCAGCATCACGTTAGAACACAAGTAGTACTACTCATTACGGGCACAAGTATGAGAGAACAATGGCATAATTTAAGCCCATTACAGAGGAACAATGTCCTAACACAACCTAAGATACAGTAACAGTACAAGACTGTTGTTGGTCCGAGGACAGATCAGCCGGTGTTTGCATCATTCAATTTCAAAATTTCAGAACATGAAGTAAAGGAATTGTCACCTAGAATTGAAAGTGAAACAAATGTATTGGCATACAGAAATTAAAAATAACAATTATCCTAATATGACAGCTATGATAAATATCTCTCTTAAACATCTACTGAAATAAAATCCAAGAACCAGCACACATCCTGAACTATTCATTCTAGCATTTATGGTACTTCAAAAAAAATATTGTATGTTACTACGTACTTAATTTTCTCTCACAAATCTAATAATGTACAATGGTAGTGTTACAAGTCTCTGCAATGCTACATCAGTTGCCTACATGTACTATTTGTATGTAGTGACTTACTCTAGCAGGAGAAGTGTAGTTTACAAATTGTCCATCAGCCTGTTCTAACAATCCTTCTCCTCGACTGGCAAACCATAAAGCACATCCGAGGCTGTCATCCAAAACAGAAGTACGTGGGTGGATTAAGTGACAAATTCTCTTATCTCTTTGTGCATTCAGCTCTTCGATGCCAATGTTTATCTACGAAAAAACAAGGACATGATTAAACATAGCAAAGAATTATATTTTAAAAAAATGACAAATGGTATTTCAAAATGTTCTAAAAGCATTACACGTCACTTATCACACCCCACCTTGCTAACAAAAATCTAATGAATTAACACATAAAATCTGTTTGGGATATGTGGGTTTTTACCCAGTGAAACAAAAATGAAAGCAATAATTATTTTTCAAACTCAGCCTCAGGCCTTTGAGCTCAAAGTAATGCATTGTCCATATCAGAATACTACGTTCATGTAGAGTATTCAGGTCAAGTAATTCTTGTACTCTATGCATTGAAAATAAGTGTTGTATTCATAAACAAAATGGTGAAATAAATGTGATTAAACATGAAGTACCGTATATTTGGTCAATGAAGACATTACATATGGCGACAAGGATTGTGTTGCCTGAGTGCAAGTACATACAGTATATTGAAATAAGGATTACTCACAGTTTACTGAGAAACAATACAATGGCTATAGTAATGACAAGCCAAATGCGTCATTTCGATGTGAACTCAGATTGGAAAACATTCAGTGCACAGTTGAAGCAATATTTCATTGTGCATGACATCACACATGACGAAAAGAAGAAGGCATTTTTGTTAAGTTATTTAACAGAGGATGCTTTTAAGTTAATTACTAATTCATGTGTACCACGTGAACCAGGAAATAAAACATTTGATGAATTGGGGAAGATTATAACCAAACATTTTGCTCCAATTAAGAGTATTTTTGGTTACAGATTTGTATTTTATAACGCATATAGATAAGATAATGAATCCATTAATGATTGGGCTGCAATACTTTGTTCGCTGGCATCAACTTGTGAATTTAAAGAAGCATTAAATATGTCTCTTAGAGATAGTTTTATTATGGGCCTAGGAGAAGGGGCAATTAAAGATCGCCTGTTTGGCACTAAAGAAGGCAATGGATATAGCTAATGCCAAGGAAGCAGCAAGACATCAATATGATTTACCTGTGAAGAGTGAACCAGTCACTTTGTGAAGACACCTACTAGGCCTACTAAACAGTATGCAGTTAAGAAGATGCCAAAATAAGTTATTTCTGTATTACTTACTGTAATCAACCACGTGAAGTTTGTGGCAAAAATAATCATGTGGCCAACAATTGTCGATTTAGGGATTATTGAAACAACTGTAAGGTAAAGGGTCATTTAAAGGCAGTATGTGCAAAGTCCAGTACATTTGGCAAAGATAAAGTAAATTTTCATAAAGAAGGCATACTTGTAGAGGAACCTTTAAACCGTTTTAAACAAGGGCATAAAAAGGCAGTAGTAATTTGGATGAGTTCAAACTGGCATTGCAACTTAATAGTAAAGAAATAGTATTTGAAATTGATATAAGAACTCGTCAAACAATATTACCTATGAAAGTGTATGATAAGTGTTTTTTAGATATTAATTTGGAACCAGTTAAACATGCTTGATTACATATTCAGATCACACAATACAACCTATTGGGAAAATCAAAGAACAAGTTCAAGAAGATCACATACATCTTTCAAACATGGAAGCTCTTGTAGTAGACAGCCAGGGCCTACCCTTGTTGGGAAAGAAATGGTTTAGAAGCTTAGGTTTAAAAATTGAGAACAAAGGAAACACTAATATATTTGAAATAAATAAGAGCAAAATAGTGACAGAAACAACAGTAAAACATTTGTCAGATAATGCAGTGAAGGGAGTAACAAAATGGGCAAAAGATTTTCTGGCAGTTTTCTCAGATTCCTTAGGCACTCTCAACAAGGGAGTAGTTTCACTGCAGCGAAAGAAGGGGCTTCGCCTCAATACAAAAAGTTTAAACCTATTCCACTTGCCATGGAAAAAGCAGTAGAACAAGAACTACATTGATTAGTAAAAGAAGGAATACTTATTCCAGTAGATTACAGTCAGTGAGGTACCCCTATTGTCCCCATTTTGAAAAGAAATGGGGAAGTGCGCATCTGTGAAAATTTTAAGAGGACTTTGAATCCAGTTTTGAAAACTAACCAACACCCTCTACCACGACTTGAACAATTGTTTAATAGGGTAAGCAAATGTACTATTTTTAAGAAATTAGATCGCAAGCTTGCATAACAACAAATTCCACTTGATACAGAAAGCAGAGATCTATAGGTCATTCGGGATAAAGTGAGCACTAAAGATTTAACCTTTGAAAAAAAATCACTAGCCGTTACTACATATAAGTCACCATTAGCAAAAGTTACTTTACTGCTTGTATGGTTGGTAGCGATTCGTCGCATGTAGTACCGTGTGTTTTCCTAGTTGAATACAACATTATTGAAAGAACATCAGACGAAATCGATCTCTCTGTATTTAATATACTTCAAAATATTTATTTATGATCTTATTGACATTCCTACTTACAGTACAATTAGACTTGATTGGCGGCAGGAGAATGTGACGCTGTCGTCGACCTCACGTCATTGCGCCGCGCTTCAGACAGTTCAAAGTTCCACCGACAGGTGGCATCAGAGGTAGGTTCTCGCCATGGCCTTGGTTCTCGCCGTTTTTTTTGCCGCCACGCCATTTGCATCATTTGCGTGTGTATATATTGTCTCTGCGTGTGTTTGTCCGTTGTGCGTATATACAGATTCAAAAGTATTGTAAATTACTATGAATATTATTGCCAAACTATGTGAAACCATCGGTATTCTGTAAATTATGTTTTACGTTTGCCAGCCTAGAAACAATATACTTTTTATTTCACATACTAAGAAAATACGTTATTTATTGTTTCTGAAGTGGTGCGTCGTCGTTGTTCGTGGCAGTAGAACTGAACGAAACTTGAATTCTTGAATTGCGTGCGTCATGTCTGTTTTTAGTGGCGGTTTTAAGTAGTTACAAATTCAAATAAAATATGCCAGCATTTTACGAGATTCGGAACGGCAATAGTGCATGTTGTTTAAATTAATCGATGGAGAGAAACCAGCGTTATGAGACATTAACGCGCAGGTATTTATAACTAAGGTTACTTTTTACTATATTTTATATTCAACCCCGTTTATTTAATGAGTAAATATTGTAGCTAAAATGTATCGGAGAAGTTTAATGTAGTTGTAAACATTGGACGATCCTATGTAAATAAAAGCACGTGGCAATGTTGATGTTTACATGCAGCGGAAAGATATAAACTGGCAGAAAATAGAAATTAATCAGGGCTTTTTTGAGTGTTCACTTTATTCCGAATCACCTATAGTAACAATCACAACACACATGGGATTATTTTCTTACACTAGGCTACTGTATGGTGTAGCTTCAGCACCAGCAAAAAAAAAAAAAAAAAAAAAGGATTCTTTGCTTGGAGGCATGGAAGGTTTAGCATGTTTACAAGATGATGTACTGATAGGAGGTTGTAACCAGGAGGAATTGAATGTCACAGTAGCTCAAGTGCTAACAAGTCTTGAAGCAGCAGGTTTTATATTAAGGTTAGACAAATGTGAGTTTGATGTTAAATCAATCACATACCTAGTTATCAGAATATATAAGGAAGGGCTGCATACTTGTAAGGAGAAAGTGGAAGCACAAAATAATTATTCCTGTTAAACTTCATAATCAACTGTTGCATTACCTCCATACTTCGCACATGGGGGTGGTAAAAATGAAATCATTGGCGAGATTATATTTTTGGTGGCCTAATATTGCAAATGATATAGAGATGCTAGTGAAAAAGTGTGGCAAGATCATGGAAATTGCCCGAATCTCCATTGGAAAGAATACATATGGAATACTGTGGACCAATGTTCGGAAAATATTTTTTGGTAATACTAGATGCACACAGTAAGTGGGTTGAGGTTATTCCCACAACATCAATGTTAGCAACAGTTAACTATAAAGCATTTGAGAGAGTTGTTTGCTCGATACAGCATTTGTAAAACCGTAGTCTGTGACAATCATGCCAGTTTTACATGCAGTGAATTTCTTACATTTCTAGAGCAGAATGGAGTTAAAATACAGTAGTACAAGGAGCACCATATCACCCTCAGACAAATGGAGCCGCAGAAAATTTGGTTAGAACTTTCAAACTGGCACTGAAGTGTGCCTTGTTTGCCAAATGTTCGCAATGGGAAATGACATTGCAACGGTTCTTGTTTTACTATAGCATCACAGAACATTGCACGACAGCGCAGCCTCCTGCTGTTTTGTTTTTTGGTCGAAATCTACAAACACGATTTGATCTAATTCATCCCCCGTCAGTTAAAGAGGTAGTGCAAGTTAAGCACGCTGTGCAAAGGATTAACAGTGGAGGATAAAGGCAGATAGCTTTTCAAAAGGGTGATAGAGTTTGGATTCATGACTACAGACATCAGAAACCATCTTGAATTAAAGGAACAGTAACAAATCCCATTTGCCCAAACTTATGCTCAGTGTACATTCCGGGGAAAGATGATAACTGGAAGCGACATACAGATCAATTAAGAGAAGGTGTTAAAGATTTGGAGGAGGAAGTGATATCAGAACAGAATCAGGATGTACGTTCGTCGGGTGAAGACGAAATTAAATGTAGAGAATCCAGTATTATGTCGGACAGTATGACAAAAAGTGATACCAAAGAAGGCACAAGGCAATTTGTAAGAGCAAGACATAAACCAGAGAGATTAATAGAAGAAATGTAGTTATTGTTGAAATCACGGTCTAAGAATAACAGATCTGGACACTAGCCTATCTAACAATGCTATTGAGTTGACCCCGTTATGACCAAAAAGTGCCACTAGCAATGAAGAGTTGTTTTAACATTTCAATGTAAGATCGTACTACCACATCTCCTAGCAGTTCCGACATGTGCTCGCTCCTTGTAGAACAATTTGCGCAATGTTAAAACAGCCCCAGAGTGCCAGTGGTGCCAATCAGTCATAAGAGGGTCAATTTTCAACTCCAATTGTCCAGACCATGGTCGTAGAAGTACAGGTCTGGACACTAGCATATTTACCAATGCTATGGAGTTGACCCCTCTATGACTGAAAGCGCCACTAGCAATAAAGTGTTGTTTTAACACTGCAGTATAGTGTCTTACTAGCAATTCTCCTAGCAGCTTCGACACGATTTTACTCCTTGTAGTCCCATTTGCGCAGTGTTAAAACAACCCCACAGTGCTAGTGCCGCCAATCAGTCATAATGGGTCCAATTTTCAACTTCAGTGTCCAGACCTGTTCATCTATGGCTGTGGTTGAAATCATTTCATCTTAGAGACTGTATTGTGAAGTGTGTATTATGTGGAGGAGAGTGCAGAGTATTCAGGTCAAGTAATTGCTGTACTCTACGTATTGAAAATAAGTGTTGTACAGTACTCATAAACAAAATGGTAAAATAAATGTGATTATAAAACATGAAGTATATTTGGTCAATGAAGTCATTACAGTTCATATATTCACTGAAATACCAAAAACATATTCCTCAAAGTCCTAGAGTGATACTTATTATCTGCTGGAGGCAATAGGTAAGGTAAGCAAATGATCGACACTGGTTAGCAAGCGTAAATAAAAAATAATTGGTGTACCTTACTTGCATGCAGAGCATTAAATTGCATGCAGTGTTTTCGTAATAGTCTATGTTTATGTAAGAATTAGGGCTGGGCCGATGCCGATACCAAAGTATCTGCCGATATTTAGGGTATCTGCACCTGAAGTACTCGCAGAAAAAAATTTCAGAACCTTTCCATTGATACAGCATCGTAATAAGTAACTAAGGTATTCAAATTTATGGTGTGCGCAGCTAAATAAGTACCGTAATACATTGTAGTCTCCATCTCAGAATAATTTAATCTCATTAATAATTAAAGTTATTCAGTTAATTTATGTGGTAAAGTAGTTTTCAGTAATTTATCTTTGTATAGCAACATTTTCGTTTCCTGTTTACAATAGTGAATACATCACCGCACCAGAGACGTTATCCGATGTAAAAATGAAGACACTCAAACTTCAACAAAAAATGGTTACGGTATTAATTGATTATGATTAGTGCCTGTAAATACAGCTAAAACTTTGAGCAGCTGCACTGAGAATACGTCCCGAGCACCAGTACTTACATAGTCAGTCATCTTGTGTATTTGTCTCGCCTAGCGTATGTGACGTCGCTAAATGAAAACAACGCAGCGGAAAAAAAAAAGGCTGCTGTAATGCAAAACACTCGTTTCCTCATAGATAGATACTATATTAATATTTGAATTGATATATTTTAGTGTACTTTGTAATGTGTTTAATATAGTGTGAATATAACGGATGGCAAGAAAATTGATATGTGGCGGTATTTCACTGTAAGTTCATGGGATAATTCCAAAGCTGTGTGCACATTTTGCAATGAACATAGTTCATGTGATGAGGTGCATAAAAGAAATTTCACAACCTCAAACTTGTCTGTGAGTCAATTGTGTACTAGTACTTGTGTGTATGTTTTTTTTTTTTTCATTGGTTAAATAAAACAAAAAATAAAATTACTTTAAAAATGTTTAATTTCATTATGTTTGGTATCGGTATCGAGTATCTGCAGTATCTGAGAAAGTTGGCATCGGCCCAGCCCTAGTAAGAATTTAAGCTTGAACTGTGAGCAATGTCGTCGACCATTTAACGGTTCTTCACATTTTCAGAAATAAACACACAGAATGCTTAATCACTGGGATTAATTGGAAAACCAACTTATACTCTTTTCCACATGCAGTTCAAGTTAAATTAAAGCTACAAGATGTATTGATGTACACTTGTCAAGACTTTATTTGACTAACGCCTGCAACTCAGCCACAGGACTACGAATAAGTACAAGGAAAGTGCCTAGGCTCAGATTAACAGGTGCTGTAGCATTCTGAATGATTTTCTTCCCGTATTCCCGCCAAGCTCCAACCCCCTAAAACTACCTGCCTTCTGACACTTTCCAAGTCTGAGGTTCCCATCTATTTAACGAACATACCACTTCTGTACATTCTCAGTTGTACTGTCACCCGACATACCTTCTGTTTCGCTCCTCCACCAAGAAAGCTTTGACAGATTACTGATGTAACCCAATGAACAACTTTAATCAAAATTGACATAGACACCTTGGACAAACTAATTTTGGGTACAAAACTATCACTATTATTTGAAAACAACTAGGCAAACGTATGCAAGGATTAATAAATTAACTACTATGCACAATACACATGCTTCTTGCCCTGTCTACCGGCGATCTATTTCTTGTTTGTACTGCACACTACAGGATGTTTAACTACTTTTCCATATTATATGTACAGTGAAACCACGTTACTATAAGCCTGATAAATATGAAGTTATCATCAACACAAAATGGTCTCCTTTCCCCTTAGAATCAGATGAGAAATTAAATATTACCTACTTTTATGCTCAATAAAATTTTTCTTTGCATGTAAAACAGTGTAGTATTACATAATAACAAGGGAAAAATAAATAATGGTGGTAGTGAAAAAATGGCTTTATGTTGGAGATAAACAGTTTGAAAAAATTTAGAGACTTTTTATAGGTTTGGAAAATACCCAATATTACAAATCTCCGTATTACAAACTGCTAAAATTTAGGGACTTTCAGATTTGTATTTGAGGTTCCAGCACATGGTTATAATATGCTTGTCTACTTGCCCTTATAACCTCAGGCATGTGGATAAAGAGATGGTTAGCCACTCGAGGCCATATCAATCTTTTCCTTATGTAACTCCTCCTTAACCATGTTAGTTTGGCACATGAATCCTAATTGTCGTTGTACACCTATTTAGTAGATTAAAATAAATACATACTGTAATGCTATTTTCTATGTGTGAGTGCGAATACTGATACATTTACACTTAAGTGCTTCAGCCCTGGAAAAAAAAAGAAGATACAAAAAAAGTTTCCTCTTATTTGTATTATAGGCAAAATTTCTGCATTTGTCTGGATAATGTTACAACATATTATCGGTTTTATGAAAAAACAGTGATGTAGCATGGCCTGTGGAAAAACAGGGTTTAGAAAAATACATCAATGACTGAAGAGTAAATGTGTGTTGACCTCCGATGTTGTTAATTCTATTTTATCAGAACAATGATTCAGCTTCTCAAGAAACATAGCACAGTTCGCTAAAAACAAATACACGTGAAACAATTACATTGGTCTTACCTCCACAAAGTTCCATTGCCGCTGTGGAAAGCATTTCTTCAGTTCTTGCAAGCTCTCTCTGCCAGTCTTCCTGTCCGGAACATCAAACGAGACCACCGATTCTTGCTTCCCTTCACGTTTCTGTTTTCTACACTGTGCTTGAACTTGTGGTATGGACTTCTCAAACGCTACGTTCAACAAGTCAATGGGATCACCATCAGGGATAAAATCGTGAGCCAATCTTGCAAGAACAGTAGAATCTAAGCCACCAGAAAACAGTACCGCAGTTTTAGCGTGTCCACAGGTATCACTGGCCTTGAGAGAAGACTCCTTGCTGTCGCACACAGTAGTCTTCGCGGCACATAACTTACACATGTTTGGCTGAGTAGACACCCTCACCCTAACAGCCTCTCTCAAGACTGTGATGAAGTCCTCTACTAGCACTGCCACAGAACAGTCCTGTAACAGTTTCTCCATTACTTGTGATGGAGTCAGACCTGTGCTTGCCAACGCGACAGCCAGAAGAAAACACTCTTCTGGTGGTTCACTTGATAAACTGGTGTACACAGGCAGCGCAACTGGTGACTGAACTCTCTCCTCTGATATTGAACACTGCATTGCAAACTCTTCACTGAACGACAGTAATTGGTCTTCTGTCACATCTGACCATGGGTGGAGGCACACACTTCTAAAGTCTAAAATTGAAGATTCAATAATTATATGAACAAAGAAAGGAAATTCAAGTCATACTTCAAAACAAAAATTACATATTTACTTAAAACTGTTGTAATGTTTGTAACAAAAAAGTAAATCAAAGAATAATGTAAAACATAGAATTGTAATTTGTGGTCCTTTTTTTTTATCCCAATCATTAAAATAAAAATTTAGTAGCCTATGTAATATTTAGTTAAGTAGATGAAAATTTGTACTCACAATAAGCAAATACAACTACAGTAAATGAAAGGAATTAAAAAAATTGAATCAACACAAAAAATTAGAAAATAACTGACTAGTAACTGAATTATACCTTCACTTGCTGCATGACGAAGCTGGCCTAGAAGGCAAAACGTCACGAAAGCGCTTCTGCGTGAAGATGTGTGCGTCTTACTTTGTGTATGTATTTACTGCCCACAAGTCCCTGTAAGTATTTGTACCTTGTATGCATAGAGTTTAAAATGTTATTTATAGCCTAGTAGCCATTTGCATATTACAGTAATTACATGAAGCAACACAATGCTGAAAAAAAAAGTATTTAAGACTTTTTATGGTTAAAAAACTTACTGGTCACAGCAATCATTATAAGGCTAGTTATGACTGTGTGGAAAAAATCTACACATTCAGACACACACACAACAACATGCATGTATGCACACACACATGCGTGCACACACACACAAGGTAGTTTATAAAGAGGTAATAGCAGGGTCTTATTTTTTCTTAGAATTAGATGTTACAAAAATTACATTTCAATTGTACTTTTATACATCAATTCTGTAAGAAATATATTATTCCTTAAAGTAATTCTACAAGGCATTGGTCTTTTAGTATCTTTTAATACGTATAATAATAATAAAAGAAAAATGTTGATTTTTTCGGCACGGTTATAAATTACCAAACATCTGAGGCCACTTAAAAACACAGTTGTCAAATCAAAAATACTCCAATAATTATGTGCAATATCTCACTTGATTATCATCTCTCCTTGTATAAAAATTTGTCTGCTGTGACAAATTTTTAAAAAAATATTTAATATACTGAAACGTTTCAGTGCCTTTGCTCTAAGTTTTGTTTAAAAGAGGCAAAAATAAGTTTGTTATAAGGAGAGGAAAATGCATTGTTTTATATACAGTTTTGACCGCACCAAAAACAAACTTTGTTAAGCAGACATTTTTGTTATGAAGAGGTTAATTTTCTGAGTGATTTACGTGTCATACACCCATCTATGATTGACTCAGAAATGGCAATGGACGACTTGAAGTACACTCCCCCTGACGTCACACTGCAGGGGAAATACTGTGGAAACAAAGCTTGTTTACAAACATGCTGATTTGTTAGTTGGTAATTGCAAAAAGCAAAAATGTTGCACATTCATAGATTTGCACGGAAGGGTAAAAAATGTTAGTTTCAATTTCATGGTTAAGATACGCAAATACATAATATTAATGTTTACCTGAAAAAAGCGGAAAATTCCAAAAACAAATAATCAATTTTCTTGACGTACATCTCATCCGGGACATGTGAAGCCAAACAGCTAAATGAAGGTTATGTTCGGCTGCGGTATCCATGGAGATAGGAATTGTATCCCACACCTGACTGAATCTCCGCCTCTTTTCAAGTCGTCCATTGACACAATCAAAAATTAAATTCTATGGATAACCTATGATACAGTTAAAAAATATTATAATGCCTGTGTAGGCATCAAGGAGCCGCAGTGGTTGCTTCTCCAAACTCATCTCACCTCACCTCATCCATTTTTCAGGCTGAACATACAGTAAATGGTAAAATGTGAGGTTGTGTGTGTGTGTGTGTGTGTGTGGGGGAGGGAGGAGGAGGTAGTCTGGGACCCTTCCTGAGAAAATCTTGATTTCTTGGTATAACATTGTCTATACCACTAGTTGAAATTTTCTTTCCGTCTTTCTTTTTTAAATAAAATAATTTGTGGGGAAAGGGCATTAGGGATTTTAACCAAACCCTCCCGGCAACTACGACTCTGACTTACAATATTCTAATAACAGGAAAGACTGCACATCATTGGTCAAAACTTAAAAACTTAAATAAACATAATTTAGAATAGCCTAACAAATTTAGATTACTTCGTAATGAAACAATTGCTTCCGTGGACGCTTCACCCCTGCATACATCCTTCCAAGAAAATTGGAAAAAACAAAATAGAAAAGCTGCATTTTCACCTGTTCCTCCGTTAAAAGTTACAATTTGCCGAACTTTTTACAGACGAAGGGATTAAATTATTTAAGGTACCCGACAGGTTGTTGAGCATGAGCCTGACTAATGGAAAGATTGGGTATTACATATGTACCTTTACAAGAAATTTCTGTGAAATTTTGATAAAACAAAACTCTAATCTTTGAGCCCTTTAATGCACATTATAAAATTAACACATATGTATAAAAAAAATTGGAATAATTATATGCAATGAGAAAAGTTTGCTAAATAATTTACATGTGTTACATTTTTCAGACATTTACACCAGTCATCTAAATAAAATGTAAAACCAAAGTTTTTTTATTACAACTATACGAGTGGTTACATTTTAAAATATATATTTAAAATTCTAATCTTTATTGCAGCAAATGTTTGTTTATTTTGAAATTTTTGTGTTATAATTCATAACTTTTTTTGTTCATAAAGTGATATTTTTGAGGTTTCTATAACGATGCTGCTGCTACTGCTAAGTAAATCATTTGGCAAAGAAATGATTTACATGTGTTAAAAAACTTTGAATACCGTAAATGGTTGGAAAAGTTTTTTTTAGTCTGATGGCTGATTCAGTTCAAGTGGGATAAAAATTAATTAAGGGCAACACCTGGGAGACATTTTTAAAAAATAAACCTTTTCAGACCATAACAATGTGCATTAAAAGCCAAAATGTTGGCACATAAAATAACAAACTTAATTATTTTGCCAAAACAAAATTTAGAGTATAATTAAGTAAGACATTTATGTCTCAGAATTTGCATATTTTTTACAAGTGTAAATCTCTCAGGATAGTATAGGATGCACACTTCGAACACTATACACATGGAGGTAAAATGTTGCACATTTCATTACGATGAGCAGTACACTACTCAAACGACTCGCTGAGACCCACGGCTTTCATTGCATCACTCCCTTAAAGCTTAGCCAAAACCACAACTCGTGTATTACAAAGAGCAATACTAATAAATATCAGCTAATGTGATTAGTGACAACAGGTTATTTTGTACCATTCTTGAGAAAAAAAAAAGGAAAATCCAGTAATTTTAAGAACGTTCTATCCACAAACTAAACAAACGTTACAAACCCTTCACAGTTCATGAATTTCTACGCAAACAATTCACCAAATGACATCTCTTTCCTTAGGATTAATACCTCTCTCAAAAAGGCAATTTCCCTTTTGCCTTCTTAGCACACGCTCATTCTTCTATGTTTCCATTCTTCCCATTCAAATACACATATTTTGCAACGCCTCATTCGTCCATCACTCCTTCCCCTGACTAATTGGAAAAGGGCAGATCCCTCTTGAACTCTCGATTATCGTGAGTAGTCTTTGGTTACCCAGAAGTGACAAAATGTGCAGTTGCCTTATGTGTGCGGACCTCCCTTAAGGTCTCGGATAATGCCCAGGAGAACTGTGATCCACACTCTCCTGGGAACATACTACAGTATGTTGATGTCGACGACAGTTGACGGTAGTTAAATCAAACTTACCAAGCCTCCATAACCTGCCCTTCCCACGGATGTTACATTTACCAAATGTGGTCCGGTTTTACTTCTCAATCCTCTCGCACTCTCGGCGAATAAGGACTTTTATTCAGCTTCCATTGCGACGTCAACACAATTCTCCTCTACCTCGCACACAGGTCTACTGGAAAAGTCAAAAGTCTTCCAAACAAAGGTGTGAGCACCTTCACACCCAACTGAAGAGTGAGCACCGTGCTTCTAGTACCCCTCTCAGTCCAACTAGCCAACCAGAGCGCCCCTACCACCTGTCGCCGAACCAGACACACCTCTCCTCCCCAGGTTACCCCTCCATGGCCAGTGGAGTGACAGGTCCGGAATAGAATGGGGGAACCCAAGCACCGCTGGCCGGTGCATTCACTAACGCTCAACTAAGAAAGAAAAACAAGCACCCTATTTAAAACTCCCAACCCTGCTAAAATCAAGAAAATAAGGTGAGGACCGCATTAACTCAACGAAGTGCTGATATATTATAACAGAGGAAATTAAATTTATGACGGAATAGTTACACTCCTTTCTTGCAACAATGTCATGACTAAATATTATGCAAAGTTGAACCCCCCCCCCCCTTCCCCCGGAGAATAATGTTCAACTTCCTGCTACTACCAAATAATTACATTTTACTGTGTTTAAACGAAAACAGTAATGCACATCCGCATATCAAGACATTAAACATAAATACAAGTACTATGTGTTCTATACCAACCTACACCATCAAACTTGGCAGAGTAGAGACCAATGGCTGGAACTTCTATGATGTCCTGCAACTTTTTGCTGGCCACAGAAGTAATTGCAAGAATCTTGTCCAGTTGAAGATTGCACCAAAGCAGCAGGCTGTGACGGCCTAAGCGATCTCTGCCGAACCAAAGGCACTTGGTCCCTGGATCCCAGTATGTTATGCTATATGGACCTTTTACAGTTGACATTACTTGGAGGAACGAACCAGACGACAACTCACTTGACAGGATTTCTGTGTCTGACTGGCTGTTGCACCTAGCCTAGAAAATATTTTTACTTCTGCAACTGACCACTATTGTGGAATAACACATTTCCACTCTGTTGCCTAGTAAAAACATATATTACAATCTGGAAACAAAAATCATCTGGAGCAAAACTGTTCATATTAAGTGCAGAAGCAATAAAAAATGAAAACTGTTTTATGAAAATCTAGTGCTAGTAACATAAGATTCACACTCTTTTTCATTGTACTGGTGATTTTGTTGATATGTTTACCCACTGGTGTATGTAGTACTGCCTACTTCCATGTATTTTCATGTCGCCGCTAACAGTTTCATGTGAAAGGAAACTATAGGTTCTAAACACTTTTACCAAGAGCATTTCTTTTTTCAGTTGAACATAATGGATACGACTGCATCAGACAGACATCTCATGACACCAAACAAGTTGTATACAATTGGAGGATGGTCATCTGTATGTTTTGTATCTTCGTGGGTGATGATAATGTTTTTTATATGGCTTAGATCTTGGTAACTCTGCACAATATAAAAAAATCGAGAATTTGTTCAAAGCTGTTTTGACAGTTTGCAAAAAATATGAATTTAAAATTCTATAAGTTTAAGGGTGAATGGATATCTTCCTCATGAGTAGAGCAAGGCTGTAAGTTGCATTAAATAATTGTCACCATTTTTCACAAGAAATCACCTCCCAAAATATTTCTGTAAAAATACTGCAAGGTTTCCAAGGTTTCACGCATGTCCAGACACACTCCCTTCCCTTTGCCCGTCTGCCGCACTGCCAGAAGACTCCCGAGGAAAACCTCTTGCTGCACAATGCTGAGCAGAGGAGTGGGCGCAACGTGTGCTAATGTTTCATTTAAATAATTAGTGTGTGCTGATCTACTGTTTTATTATGCTTAAATTCAGCAGCTGTGTATTTTTCCTGATGTTTATTCAGTGCTGTGTGTTGTTTATGTTATGTCTCTTTTTAAATAACATGATGTCCAGCAAACAAGGATAAAAAAATATCCCTGACTTTTCCACGTTTTCCAGTCAAAAATACAATGTTTTCCAACATTAGCCTTTTGCTACTTTTAACTGCATTGCCCACTGGAGGGGCTTTGCTCTAAATTCCTGAAGTGGTCTTGGTCATCTGCTGGGTCAGCTATTGTGATTTCTGATGGCGAGTAAACATTGTAAACCAGCTCTAAGTCTTTCATTCAGCTGTTGCTCATCCCATCCCTAGTGACGTATAATTAACTGTGGCATCAGGATTGGCCAGAACAGAGTCCCACCTTAACTACCTGGAACCTGGAAGATGCAAGACTTGGCATGTAGTCTGCTCCCTAGTCATCGACCTACTGACCATGGGATACACCATTGAACTTCACTTGGGGGGTTATCCCCGTGGCTTCCCTGCGTGCACCCTTCCAACAATCCATCTCTGCTGTTGCTGCTAGCTAGCCCAAATTTTTCCGATTATCCATAATACTTGTCTCCTACCTTGTGTGTATAGTGCACCACTCTATTCACTGTATTTTTCCCATTCTCAAGTACCCACCATACGCCAAGTTCAACAATTTCTTCATTACACTCATACAACAATCACCTACTTTCAATCATTATATGGCTGAAACACCCGTGGCATGGATCCATGGTGCTAAATATGGTACCACAAGACTGAACGACTAGCAAAGCTAAAAGATAAAATAGGTACAGCAACTCACCAGTTCCCCACCAAATATGTCCCCATTCCACACCAGAATGCCCCCACTGGCATTGACAAGAGGCTGTGCTGTGACACTGCATCCTTGAGTCCACAGCACACTGCCTTTCAGGTGAGCAGTACAGTCATCTCCAACATGGATTGAAATGCAGGAGTAAGCATCTGGTCCCCTACGTTTCAGGGCTTCCTCCAGATCTGCCTGCAACAAATAGAACACAGTTATCTAGCTCAAAAATTAATCTTAAGTCACATCAGTGTTTCACTCAGAGATACTAACTGGGTGTACGAGAGGGAAACTGTCATACAGACATCAAATAACAACTCATAAAAAATTATTTGCTCTGTCAAAAGGTCACTGAATGTATTAATACTGACTGACTTTCATTATTCACTGTGTTTCATTATGATTAAATACTACCAGGTTTGAGGTCAGTAGTTTATTAACAATACTTTACTTAGAGCCAAAATTTAAGACCAATTTTACTTTGTTACACTATAGAAACTTAACACATGCATTTTATTAGTGACTTATGGCAGAACACAAAAATAATAATGAAATCAAATTTTAGTACTTCAATAGCAATTCGCAGAAACCATAGACTAAGTTAATTACCACTGACATAGCCCAAATCTCAAATAGATGCTGGTAAAGTAAAAGCACCAGCCTTTTCTTGAGTAACTATATTAGATAAAAACGACCAGAGATGAAAATCTAGGCTAGGAAGTAAACTTTTTGCATTTTACACAGGCCACTTCCATAATTCTGTTGCACTGTTGGTCTTCAGCAACTCAGTATCATTGTGATGAATAACATGTCCAAAAAAAGGTTCAATTTGTCTGCAAAATTTTCATATTGCCATGTAAAAGCATATGACAATTTTTTTTTAGTTACAAAGAAGTTATCTGAAGCAATACCTGGTAAATATCAAGAGTAGCTACTCATCGCGTAGGGACTAAACTATTGGTTTTACAGGTAAAGTTTCTAAGTAAAAAATGTTTCTACAGAGATGAAAATGAGTCGTACGTAAAGAAAATTGTAGTTTACAGGAAGGAAAAATGTAGACCATCACACCCAAAGAGTAAAACAGATCAAACTGCATGAGAGTAGTTCTTTTACAGTAACCCCCCCCCCTCTTTTTTTTCCAAAATTGTCCAGAAAACTTGACACGCCATTGCAGAAGTATTTTATTATTTTTTCCCTTGATTTGCAAGGTGTGTGTGTCTTATCTTGAAAACTGTGAATTCGTGTACATATTGAAATACACACCAAGAAAGAGTGGTAAAGAAGGCTCTGGGGCTGCTGGAAAGAGTGCTTAGAGGGGGTAGCAGCATACTGAAGGAGAGGACATATACCACCATATAACACCCCGTGTTGGAGTATGCAGCTGCAGTATGGGATCCATACCATGGGGTGGAGGAAAGAAAAATTGAGTGTGTCCAGAGAACGATGGTACAATGGGTGAAGAGTAAATTGTGTTTTGAATCAGGGAGAGAACGAGAAAAGGAATTTGTCCTCTTAAATGAAGTGCTGCGTATGCAAATACACATCGTGTGGCCCTTATCTCAAAATGTATCCACTGTCACAGCATGTTTACCACCAATAGTACTTTACCAGAGTTAATAAACACCTTTTATGCATGCCTTTGCTTTTGGCTACTTTGCATGTTGAGTAATTTGTGTAATTCCCTTACATTTTATTTGTGGTCTGTTTCAAGGAAATGTGTGCTGCGTTCCTGCTTTAACAAAGAGAAAAGCCCATTCTATTCACCTCAGTTGCTTTGTAACACATTAGAGACGGTCAGTGTGTATGCCTGCAGTGAGACCTAAAAGGTGCTTGTAAATACCGTTTCAGTTAACTACTTCACTCAATTTTGGTGAATTTATGAATAACTACTCATCATATACCAGCCAAACTACTGATTTTAAATGAATAGTTTAATAATGAGAAATATTTATGTAGTGGATAGAAGTAGTCATACGTTAATAACATAGTGATGTACAAGCATAGACTGTTACCCTTCTCCATTCTCATCCACACAACCTGAATCCTACAGTGATGATGGAAATTGGATGGATAGTATAGTTTACATTTTATTGTCAAAGAACTGATAAGCCATAGACAATGTCAAATAATTACATTAATAAAAAAGAATAAATCATATAACATAATACAAAATACAGATCAGTTAAGAATACTTATTCTCATAAATCTCAACTACCATTGACCACAAGTCACTCGTACACAGAATAATTGAAAGACAAAGGATGATAAAAAGACTGGTCAGGATATACAAGGTGATGAATGGTAAGTGTAGATGGTAAGGCTGCTCTGCATGCAAAGGGAACGTTTAAGGGGAGAGGAACCAACAATGAAAAGATTCAGAGGGTGTGGAGGAGAATGGATACGGGTGGACAGTCTACGCTTATGATAACACTAAGGGAGTGGAATGGTCTGCAGGAGGAATAGGTGACTTGGGGGTTTAGGAGAAGTCTGCAAGGCTAGTACTGTACGAATGGGGAATAGTCCACTCACCACCAGGCGGTGGCCCTACTGTAAGGGTAAACTTATTATTAACACCTCCACTGTACTGCATAGAACGAAACAAACAGAAATGAGTTTTGGTAAAATATAGAAGGTGTGAAGCATCAACTTGTACGCCAAGAAATTTGTTTAGGGCCTATAACTTAGTTGGTTCATTATTGTCTCTGCATCGTAATATCACTCAAATTACAAGAAAATACCACGCGACTTTTTACTTAAATAAGGTACAGATAAACAAGCTGATCATCCTGCGCATTCATTCTTGAATGCTCAGGATGTTCAACTCTTTATTAATAAATTATCGTTTAACAATTTAAATTTAAAGTAGACTTCTGTTACCAAAACAGTTCCATACGAACAACCCCCTTCAAAACCGAATTTATCGGTTACAAACCAACAAAACCCACACATCTATCCAATACATCACAAACTTTGAAACTTATTTTTTTTAGTTTGACAAAATTGACACGATCAGCAAGGAAGATAGTATACGCTTACGAAAACCTTACTCGAGACCCTGGATAGAGTAGACATTAATCTAAAACAAATCGAGAGTCCCCCAGATTTCTAGTCCACCAAAAAATATATATTTCGACATCATATTTTTAGTGAAAATGCATTAAAACGACTTGTATTTTGTGTACAAACGCGGGAACCAGTGTTTGTTTAATTTTTACACTTGCTTTTCTGCTGACGGTTATCTGACCAGCTCGGGGGCAGTGTAGAACTGGGCTGAGTCGTTACGAAGAAAATAGGTTTGTTTTACTCGCAGTGACCTGGCGTCTCTTTTTGCTCTTTCAGCTCCCGGGGCATTCCTAGGCGTTTTACTTACCGGAAACAATATGGCGGGGGTCCGTTTTACTCGCAAGGTCAAGCGCCTCCAGGTCAAGTAGGTTATGCTCCCGCCGCTCCACCTCGTGAGGTAAAGTTGTGGGGGCAAATCGTCTGCTAGACGTTTTCGGACCAGTCCAGGGTCATATGCTTCACTAAGCGCACGCGGCCAAGCATTGCGAAAGATAGGCAGTTGCCAGACCTAACTATATGACCATGGACCAGTCTGCTACATCGTGATCTGTTAACGTTCGTTGTGATGTGAATGAGAAATAACTTATTATTCCAAACAACACTGGAAAATGAAAATATTATAGCCGATGATGAAGGAATGGTGTTATTTACAGTAGAATGTAATTATTTATTTCGTACATGATGATTCTTCATTCTCTTTTATATTCCCGATAACTTCTGCTAGTTCGGCCATCACAAAAATAAATGCACGCACGCAGTAAAGCGTTTTTCTTCGTCCTTTAAGAGTACAACTCCCTCTGACCTGGGTCAACATTATTCCAACTCCACCAACTCCAGGGAGACGCGAGAGACGCTGGGTCAAGCGCGAGTAAAACAAACCTAATGTGAAATTTTAAAAAGAATCACGAAATTATGCAAATACTTGATAGTATGCGGAGACTTCAGTATTGATTTTTGAAATAAAAACAAAAACACAACTACTCTATTAAATTTACTTAAACAATTTAACCTAACACATACAATAAATAATCCTACTCGAATAACAGGAAACAGTAAAAAAACAATAGATAATTTTATTACAAACATAAATTTAAATGAACTTAGAGCAACAAATCTTGAAACTGCAATATCTGATCATTAAGCAAGTATAGTAAATGTGGACCACTCAATTTTAAGCCTAGGAAATATTATTTATCAGTATCAAAGGAAAAGAGTTATTAGTGAAGAGAACGTTAATAATTTTGTGGCTTTGTGGATGGAAAACTGGATGGAAATCTACAAAGAAACAGATGCAAATTCAGCGTGGAATTCTTTTTCCAATACATATTCTCTTCTCTTCATGAGATGTTTCCCAATAACTACAATCAGGTTTGTAACAAATTTTAAAGGACAATTAATGGACGACAAATGGCTTACGAACATCTTACAACAACCTAATAAACATGCGTAGAAAATATAAATTAAATCCCAATACAACCCAAAAATCGTATTTAAAAAAATATGAAAAAATTTTGTTTGAATTGGTCGGTGTGTCCAAAAAACTAACATTTAGTAAAAAAAAAAAAACAATAAATTCAAACTATTCTACAAAAACTATTTGGAGCATGTTGAAAGAAGAAATCAAAACTACAAAAAGATATGAAAACTTCCAAATTGAAGTTAATGGAAAATTGTATAATGATGGTCAACAAATTGCTAACCATTTTAATAATTTTTTTGCAGAGGTTCCGCAAAATATTCTTAAAAATTCTAGCAAGATCCCAACAACTTCAATACACAGTGGTAAAATGGATAACAATTTGGAAATAAGTAAGTCCATATTTCTTACGCCAATTGAAAACAGAGACATAGTAAAAGTAATTGACAAGATAAAACCTAAAAAATCAACAGGATTAGATTAAATACCAATAACTGTGATTAAAAATAGTGTACATCAAATTTAAATTCCACTTATTTATATATTTAATAACTGCCTTAGTCAAGGAACTTTTCCAGATAGATTAAAATATGCAAAAATACTTCCACTACATAAAAAAGGTAATAAAACAGATATGAACAATTTTAGCCCATTGCCCTACTATCGTCATTTGCAAAAATACTTGAAAAAATATCTTCGTTTCTACTAAAAAATAACATAATTTCACCTTTACAATTTGGGTTCTTAGCAGGAAAATCTACTGACCAAGCTATTTACCAGTTTATAAATGAAATAGTTACAGCTTTAGACAGTAAAATTTTAATTAATGGTATTTTTGCTGACCTTACAAAGGCATTTGATTGTGTGGATCATGAGCTTTTACTACACAAGCTTGAGAAGTACGGAATAAGGGGAATTGCGAAAAACTTGCTTAGATCATATTTAAGAAACAGAATACAAATAACTTCAATTTCTCACTGTAATTCTAGTAATTACCTTGTAAATTACTTATCAGAACCACAGACAGTTAGTGTGGGGGTGCCACAGGGGTCCATGCTGGGACCTTTGTTATTTATAATTTTTGTTAATGACTTTCCTAAAAGAATTGATCTTGGAAGTACAGTAATGTTTGCAGACGATACAAATGTTTTAGTAAAGAGCCAAGATAAGATCGATCTAGATAATAAAACTATACAAACAATAGTTAGTATGCAACAATGGTTTGAAAACAATAAGTTGGTGCTAAATATAGATAAATCTGCAATAATGAAGTTTACATTAAAAAAAGATCATATTGAAACAGGTATGTCTAATTTCAGTTATGACGTAGGAGATAAGCATTTGATTATAGTAGAGGAAACTAAATTCTTAGGCATTTCCATTGAGTCCACGCTAAACTGGAATAACCAACTGCAAAGCACTTTGTAAAAGATTAAGTTCATTTTGTTTTGTTTTTCATACATTAAAAAACAATTGCACTATGGAAGCTTTAAAAAGTTTATATTTTGCAAATGTGCATTCCATTCTGAGTTACGGTGTTATTTTCTGGGGGAACACAACAAAAACAGCCGACTTGTTTAGATTACAAAAAAAAATCATTATAATCATAACAAATAGCAACAGCAAATCCTCGTGTAAAAATTTATTCCGAACACTTTAAATCATGACACTGCCATGCATTTACATTTACCATACCATACTTTTTTCTGTTAATAACATAAGTAAAGTTACAAATAGCAATATACACAGTCATAGCACAAGACAGGCAAGTGATTTACATATAGTCTCACACAGAACCAAAAAATTCTCCTTATGTCCAGATTATGCTGGTACTACATTAATAAATAAACTACCAACAAGTTTAAAGGGTTTAATTAATAATAAACGATTTAAAAGGAACTTAAAAGAATTTTTAATAAATGAAACCTTTTACTCAGTAAATGATTATTTAAAGAAATGACAGGTTGCATGTATTTTGTATTCCTAATGAGTTATATTGTAATTTGACTGGTCTGTTATTTATTTATATTTATATTATTGTCTCTAATATTATGTATATAGGCTACATGCATATGTGTGCATGCATATATTTTTTTTCTTTCCTCTTGATGTTGATTCTGTGATTTGACTACAATTTTGTGTGTGTTTTGCTGTAGAGTTTAATATTTGTATTGCATATATCACTGTATTTATCTGAAATTATTCTGACATGTGATGCTTGGAAATTAAAAAAATAAATAAATGTGTTGAATTTCAAGTTATTGTGCACAGAACGGTATAAGCAAATATGGGAAAGTAGCCGAAAAAAAAGGTAGACACACTACACGAGCGCTCCTAGTGGCGTGTACTGTAAGCTCGGTCACCGAGCCTCAGTGATAAAACCGCAGTCAACTTCCTGGACTTGGACGCCAACAGCAAAACCGGACAACCGAGCCATGGCTGCACGTAATTAGATATGCACTGACCTTCTATCAATGCATCGCGGAATCAGTCATGGCACCGCAGAGAACGCATGGCCCAGCGAGGGCTCTCGTCTTGCACAACTCAGCCATGACTGCGTGGTAGGCATAAAGCAATTAGATATGCATTGATCGTCCATCAATGCATCGCGGAATCAGTCATGGCACCGCAGAGAGCGTATGGCACAGCGAGGGCTCTCGTACTGCACAACCTAGCCATGACTGCGTGATAGGCGAGAAGAACCTCTCACCTAAAATGGGACCGCGGGCACTCATGCCCGCCCTTCGGGAAACTTAGGTTATTTCCCCTAGGTTAAGTAGAGCTAAGCTTAATTTAAGTTTATCTTTTACAGCTGGATCACGAGCCCTCCCTGCTCGTCTTTAATTTTCGCCTTCTAACACAACTAATAAAGCATGTTATACATAGCATGAATTCTATCTTTTCTTCCTAGCATGGAGAA
>PNEQ01003344.1:0-33292 GCA_003012365.1 Medauroidea extradentata
CTGGAGAGAGGCGGGTTATAAGGTGTATAAGGATAGAAACTAACTTCAGGAGAGAGGCGGGTTATAAGGTGTAAAAGGACAGAAACTAACTTCAGGAGAGATGCGGGTTATAAGGTGTATAAGGATAGAAACTAACTTCAGGAGAGAGGTTGGTTATAAGGTGTATAAGGATAGAAACTAACTTCAGGAGTGAGGCGGCTTATAAGGTGTATAAGGATAGCAACTAACTTCAGGAGAGAGGCGGGTTATATTGTGTATAAGGATAGAAACTAACTTTAGGAGAGAGGCGGGTTATAAGGTGTATAAGGACAGAAACTAACTTCTGGAGAGAGATGGGTTATAAGGTGTAAAAGGACAGAAACGGGGAGCCCAAATAAATGTTAAATTAAAAAATTTGTTTCTACCGAAACAAAATATAGTTCGGGGGTGGTGAGAGGCATAACGGGGTACAGCGACAGAACAGGGTACCGAAAAAATTATTGGTGGTAAAATTTTCCTTTTCTAAACGTTTCCAAAACGGCATTAATGACCCTAACATAATTTTGCCTAATTTAACACTTTTCAAAACTTTTCTTTGATTAAGAAATTATATCGTATTAAATTGAAAACCCCGGGAACGAAGTTGCGGCAACCAGCTGGTGTAAAATATAAATACATTAGAATATAAGGTAAGCTAAACTACGTAGACCCACTTATGCGCTGAATCACAATGATGCCACAGCATAAACTATGTACACCATCTTTCCCTTAAATAATCTTGTACTCATATAGCGGTTAGTTCACTTACTTCACAAAATCAGTCTAAGCACTTTGTACACAGACTCGTCTGCTTCATTATTTCACAGTTCCACGACAAACGATGACACGTCATTTTCAGAATGTTGCAGTTCGTAACTATATGTTGACAGCTGTAATACAGTCGAGTCTCTGGTTACCATTTCCCTATACCTCACTGATGAAATAATAATGTTTTCTGTTGTCTTATTAACCACATGGTAGGCCCTCAGTGTTACAGAAGTATTCCGATGACGGTTTACCTGAAACAGTTCAAATATCTTAGTAGAACAACACACGGTGACGGTGAGTGAGAGATTTTAGTCAGCACTCAACATCGAGGTCTTCAGCGCTGATGTATGGAGCAGCGCCAGAATGAAAGGACGAGAGAAACGGGATATTCCCGAGAAAACCCATCACCAACGGCATCCTACGGCACAATTCCCACATGTAAAGACCCGAGGACCGACCCCGCCGGGAATCGAATCCTGATAGTCTTGTTGGGAAGCGAATGGTCTGATCACTCGGCTACCGCGGCCCCAAAAACACATGAAATAATTAGTTTAAGGAACACATTACATTAAGTTAACTTTATAATGCTTCAGCTTAAAAAGTTGTGAACATATCAAAATAAAAATTGGTTCATTCTCCACAAGCATATTTTATATTAAATTCACATCTACAACTTTAATACAGATGATACCAGTTCACAAGCAGGAGACCTAAATCTGCTTGACCACTCCTAAGCTTGGAGAGCAAGTCACGTTACATGAACCTACAGTAATTATTTTTAAAACAATAATTGAACTGATAAACTCATATAGTATACAAAATACATGCAACAAAACACTAAAACAACTTTACAACAGTGTCTCTTAAGCCTACGAAATTTGTCCTTAAGTTGAATTCTGATCCCACATCAATGACAATTTTTTAAAATTATCGGTTTTATACTTTTAAACATGCCTAACTATTATTAGTTTTTCAATTGTCTTCCCACTACGACTTTACTGAATGTAGGCATTACCAAAATGCATGCATTTCAGGACTGATTTAAGTGGCCTACCCTATTTCTGATCAATCTACTACCCTTAAAGTTTATTTTCTATTTAAAATACTCGCTAAATTTCACAACAGTTAGATAATTACAAACAAAATAAGCATTACACGCCTGATATAAAACTATCGGGGCAGACATTCTTGTATAGCCTAGGCCTACTTCAGTTTGCCGACACACTTTTACATTTTTTTTATTTCAGCGTCTTACTTTCGGAAGGTATAAACTTCCTTCTAAAAATACAGAAACTAAACGAAAATAGTAATTCCCGTATCCATCACACTTATCTGAAGACATACAAGCACACATTTAACTGAAGTAGGGAAGAACACCTGTCTTCACTTGCACTGCCCCAGTTAATCACGTAATTTCCACGTAAATACATGCATAATGACTCGGTTGATCACTACACTCAACTTTCTCGTGCTGGAAATTCAAAATATTCCGTAAAAATAACACTTAATTTCATAAAAGTAAAATGAAAATTTTAAAGTAACCCCCGACATAAAAAATCTCTAAAAAGTAAAAAAGAATTAAATTTCTCTCTTGGCCTTTTAACTTTATTAAAAGTACCTGTTTATTAAAAGTACCTCTATGTGAAGAAGTATAATTAGTTATGTACATAAAAAATTGAAATTACCTACTACAGTAGTTTCCAATTGTACGTATGAACTTAGTTTTGTACATCAATCTGTCTTAGAAGGTCTACTATGTTCATGCAGTGTTCGATATTGTACCATTGATATAATAGGCGTTTGCTTGATAGCCGCGCGCGATGCGAGGTATCTGGCTGGGAAAAAGGGTAGGGGGAAGGGGGCCTCACAGAATGCGGCGACCTGAACGGGCAGACACGTCGGGGCAGATGTCGTTGACGGTTGTGTTAATTTTGCCAATTTTTTCAGAGTTAACTAATCAAGACTGTAAACTAAACGATCAGATATTGTTGTTTTGTCACACACCAACGTTTCTTACATGTCGTATAATCCATACTTTATCATTATCAATATTCTTTTATGTGCATTCAATTGTTTTTATTTTATTTAATTAGCAGTCTTCCGACGTGACGACGCTCATCGTCAAAATATTAATCGGTACTTTTATTTAAGTTAAAACGCCAAGAGAGAAATTAAATTTATTTAAATTTTTAGAGTTATTTTTACGTCGGGGTGTTAATTACAATTTTGAACTTTACTTATATTTCATTCTTTTTAAATTACTCACACACACTAAATTTTATTAAAGATTTTTGTAGTGCAACAACGCACGTTTTGTATTTCAATACGAATTTATTTATAATTTATACTTCTTTTGTTTTCTTTAGTATTTTGTTTAGATGATAATAGTAATTATTTTATGTTTAGGTGATTATTTCGTAGAGTTAGTTTACGGTTGCAGAGTTCAAAACTATTAAGTCAAAATTGAACAGTTTGTAATTATATTTTTGTAAGCTTCAGTGAGTTAAACATGAGGAATGGGAGACAAAAACTCAAAATCAATCCAAAGGTCGCAAATTAACGCAGCCTGAAGATTACGCTCCTAAAAGGCAACAGTTTTTGCTATTTGAAACTACTCGAATGGCTGAACTGCTCAGTCAAGAAAGTCCACGAGACAGGCAACGTCGTTTGAAGAGGGATCCATCGACTATGACTTCGCAGAGATGTAAAGGAAGTTATGTCTAACACAGTTCACGTCAAACAATAAATGCTAGGAATACCATTATTTCACGATCTAATGAAAGCTTAGAGCAACGCTCAAGTGGCCTTAAGTCGTGTAAAATGTTTCCAGGGTGTTACAATTTGTGAACTTAATCAAAGAAAGTTATTTAATAATTATGACAAACCTGCTTTAACTAAACTGCAAAGATTACGATACGCATTGCCGTAACTATTAAATGTCTAGTATTTATCGTTTACAATGAAAATGACAACAATGATTATGTAGCTGCAACAGTGCATCGTTGCTAAACCACACATCCTGGAATTAATAGTTAAAAACCAGAAACGAGCTCAATATCTTCAAACGTCTGAGTAGAGTTCCTTGGATCGTAGCTGAGCAGCATCTCGATCAGGTCAGCTTTCAAACAAAAGAAACCGCATCAAAATCGGTCCATTCGTTTAGGAGCTGCGATGCCACATACAGATGCACACCCAGACACGTCAAACTTATAACAACCCTATTTTTGCGTCGGGGGTTAATAAAATACATTGTCACAAACGTAAACAAGCATTGTTGTCTTCCAAAAAACCAGAGAACTGTGACAACAGTGCAAAATGGTCTATACGAATCGTTACTTAAACTGGTCTAGCATATGGATCGAAGAAAAATTTGGTGCTGATTCGAAATAAATATCAGTTAAGTTATTGCAAATTACAGCTAAGCCATAAAATTAATTGCAAATATAATGTTATTTAATTGAGATTGGCTAGTAAATAAATACTTACTAGAAAATTTAACTGAAATAATCTTTTAAATGACGTAATTCTATACTGCCAACGTTTTTTCATAAGTAACAATTTTTAGAAATAAAATTATAAATAGTGATAATATGAAGTCTTCCTTTAGCAAATATGACGACCAATAAATGGTGACCGACCAGTTTTCAGTACTAATCAATGAGTCATATTTTCAAAAGAAGTTTTGCCAGATTAGCTTAAAGAGCTCTGCCGAAGAAAATTTAACCGAGTTGATCCATTCCAAAAACCTTATCAGAACTTCTTAAGGTTGACGTAAGCTTAAAGGTTTTACATCGAGGCCTACTATAACGGGAAAATATTTTTTTATATATATTTCAATAAATTGGTGCGTGGGACGAAATTAAAACACTACCATTATGATCTTCACCAAATGCTGAAGATATTATTTAAGAATCACGTATTTTCATATACAATATATGCTGGGGAAAATGTCACAGCTATGTCACATAGAGACACACTGTTGCACTTCCAGCTGAGTATACTCAGAAATGATAGCAGCAACAAACAACTTATCTTTTACAGTAGAACATATTTTTTTGCTGATAGCGTCCACACGCAGCATCATTTTCCACGAACTCTTATCTACATGCGAATGATAACATTTTTAGTATCATTCTTCTTGTTTGCAGAAAGATTAATAAGAGCCCAGCTTTATCAGTTTAGGCTTCGTCAAAGTCGGTTTAGTGAGCCGCTCCTTTCTCTGCAGTCGTGTTGAGACAGGCGATAAAGCAGGTGTGCCACACGAACCGACATGGTAAGTCGACTTGCACTCAGCACAGCAGTAGATATATTATATTGTACTTGTGTACCTGACATTACAGACGTATGATGCCAATGTAAACGTACAATACGGGAGTGGAACTATGCAGCGACGTACCGATCGTTAGTTAGAACAAACCGAGCAACGTGATAGCAGTGTCTTGCAACTCTGAACTCTAAAAAGAATGTTTTCTTTGTGCCATCAAAATGCCTACCTCTTATGTCATGCAAATATAAACTGCATAAACTTGGTTTTTAAAGTAAAATTTTTGCAATAAGTGTAGAAATTGAATAATACTATACAACAATAAAAATAAAATAAAATATCGCGTCGGTGTTTGTGACACAAATACTACTCGGCAAACTATATCAGCGGTGTTTAGCTGACAAATGCCGTACAGCAACATATTGACATGTCTTGTCTGAACACAGTATGTTATATGCTCAGTTTAAGAGGCGTATACTACCGTGCTGTAGCATGTCGCGCCTATTACACGCAAACCAACTGAACTTAATCACAATAAGTTTATCTACGAAAAGAACACACGGTTAAAACTAGGCTTCTCATTTTTAAAAAAATGCAACGTGCTTATTATAAACATGTTTTTGGTGGCCCTCGAAATGGCTAAAAATGGCTTTTGTGGACAACTGTAACTGGAAAAATTCCAGCCGGATTCGTAAAACACTACGTTGGAAATATGCGTTGGACTTAACTACAAAATTTCTACAAACAGAATTATAGGGTCGCCGTTTTAAGTCTCATAGGAAAAAGAGTAGTATGAAAACACTGCACGCCAGTTTGGCGCACCGCGAATATAAGCGATGTTGTAACCGTCGAGTGTGGAAAGTTGAACCTTATCGCTTCACTGTCTACGCGCATTAAACGCGCAAAATTACATCCGGCGGGCAACCCTCTTAATACAAAAATTATTACTGGCACTTAACATTCTTGTTTGTGACAGATAATTTCCGTCTTGGTGGTGTATTTAGCCTGCGCTGAAGGACTGATAAAACGAGTTACGATGTTACGTTAACTTCGACAACTGTGAGCGACAAGTGGTACAATCTCTACACTCTACACATACGGTTACTTGCTCTAAAACGACTTTTGAAGTTGTGACCAATGACAACTTTACGTAAGTAAAGATTCAAAACCCTGTGGGGATGAACCCTTGTCTTAATAATTTCTGCATGCGCCTTGTAGTAATCATCCTTTCAAGGGACCGGTTAATATTTTTCTCAATACTAGTACGTATTAACGCAAGTACTTTCAACTCTGGCTGACGGAACTGACAACAATCTTGACAGCCCTCGCCCAATCGTGTTGAACATTATGTAACCAAAGTATGACCAATCACTTCAAGGAAACTTAAGAGTTTTGTTTTATCATGATCCAACTACATTTAGGCCGGTATTCATAAACGTTTTTTGATAACGGTTTAGGTTCAGGACATTACTTATTCATGACTAATCTGTGACATTCCCTTGTCCTAATATAATTACGCACTCACAGTACGCTTAGCCCTACAGACGGCTACACACGTTACAATGTATTTTACCGCTTGCTGGACCAATATCGTTTATAATAATTAAAGACAAAACAAAAAAAGTCGAACCATTCAGAAAATGAAACTTCGTGGCAGCAGGAATACTAAATAATAATCCACTACCATTTTGACAACCCAAATAGTCCAAAATCAACAAATTTGTGATTTTGAGAGCATTGCAGTATGCGTAAATTTTTTTCGGACAGCGTTACGTATTAGATTACATAGCTCAGACGCTAAGGTGTCGGACCGGCTATTATTTCATTTGAGTTCGATTCCAGGTCACTCCGATTTTTTTTTCTTATTTTTATATTGTGTAGCACAATAAGGTAAAAATGAAATTAATGTTTGAAATAAAATAATAAGT
Source organism: Medauroidea extradentata (assembly GCA_003012365.1). NCBI lineage: Eukaryota > Metazoa > Arthropoda > Insecta > Phasmatodea > Phasmatidae > Medauroidea > Medauroidea extradentata. The sequence goes on from PNEQ01003344.1 coordinate 6,979, forward strand.
TGACATGAATAACGAACTATTGTTGATGAATATAAATATCCCCCCCCCCTGTAAATTGCAGTCAGTAATTAAGAAAACCACGTTTAGTGTACGGAATTAAATTACTTGACTTTTTTGTTCTTAGTGCTCAAATATCGAAAGAATATTGGACGTACAATCAATAGGCACCTTTTGTAAACCAGCCTACTTAGAAAATATGCAAATGCAGTTGATTTAAACACACATTCATGAGATACAGTACGTTTATCTTACATTCAGAAGTTTTGACTATGTTGTAATTTACAAACATTCCAATATTTTTTAAAATTTATTTCCGAAATAAATTTTTTTTCAACTAAAATAAAACTAATTTCGTTTATATTTTTACGTGAATAACTCGTATTTAATCTGCGTACGTCATTTTAAATAAAATTTTCAGAAATACCATCCTCATGCCGTTGTAATTAAAAATTTAGTTAAATACATGAAAACAAATTACAGTTTCGTAAAATTCTAATTCAAAAGGCTATTTTTACGACGGAAGGTCTGCTCGCTGGTTCAGTGGCTTGTGCATAGAGATGATAGGACATTTAACGGGTGTGCCAGTGCCCATCTTAACATAAATTGTTTCGGTCCTTTGTCGAGAAGAAAATATCATGGTAAGTGACCACATTAAAAAAACTTAAAGTTTTATTTTTAAAGTGAACACTCTTGTACACTAATCTTCGAATGATATGCACATATATCGAGAAAGTACAAGCTTAACTAATAAGACTACTTTCCACAATTTAGTGCGAATAAACCAAAAAAATTCACATTAATCATGTAGATATAAACATACGAAAATATATCTTTGTTTCTTCGCGTGACGCTGTCTTATAACATAAACAATAGTTAGAAATATAAAGTTTTTAAAATTACATTTTCTTAGAGTTGGCCCAGTTGTTATAGAAAAATTAATAAATTCATGACATGAAATCTTGGAAAATATAGGACGTTCATTACTATAAACGTGTAATCGTCAAATAATAATAAAAACACAATTCCCTTCTTAGTTATGCGGGACAAAGTGTGTTAATTTTCGTGGCGATAGCTTATGAAAAATATGTCGAAAATATGTCCTCAAATTTTTCTGTGAAGTGAATTATAATGGTAGTAATATTAACTTGAAAATAACTACAAAATATAATTTCTTAAAATGTAAAGCAAAATAACACTCTGAATAGTATCAAAACAGTTAAAGATCAAGTAGTTTATTTCATTAAAAGAAGAAAAATTTTGAAGCCAATTTTAAACTATAATTAATTTCACAGATACATTGAAATTACATTTTCGATTTACTTCACCATAGATTTCTCCACGCGGTACTAAAACAATCTATTCTGAATCATCGGACTATTATACACTTAAAATACGTTAATATCAAACTTATGTACCGAGATGGTTGATTTTCAGATGCGTGGTTAGTGTATAAATTTGTACTCACATTGCCAGCGTTTTGATAGGCTAATGTAACCAACGCGTGTCTTCAAATATCTCATGCAAAAAAAAAACATTTAAAATGACCACCACATTATGCAAATATGAACAAATTACTTAAAAGCCAAATCGGCTTTGTCTACTATACTATATTTTTATTAAGTTTCAATACATTCGCTCCTTATGTTCGAATTTTTTTTTAATGTGGAGGAGAAACTGAGAAACATACAAACGGACAATGGAAAGTATGCTTAAAGAAATAGAAGGAAAGTCTTCGTGGTCCTGCACACGTGTGTTATGGTTGATGGCCGTTTGCCCAGACCGCCGAGCGGTGTGCCGAGATTCGGCCGATACCAGATCATTCGAAAACTGCTTAACGCACATGAGTGATGTCTGCTTAGGAAAATTATTCAAAGAATGTTACACGTGTGCATACCAATTTCAGGTTCACCAGTAATCATTAAACAATATTGTCCACCGGCCAAAATGGCAACAATGGGTGTTTTTGCGGTGCTTTTTGGGCATTGAAATCTTGGTGTAGAAACTCTTGTAGGGTACAGGCGTGTACAACTCACCTTTATCGTCCTAATTACGTCTATGTCTCGTAGAGGTGTGTTGTTGGCGAGAAGACCGAACACCAGTTACTTGCGCCTAGAGGTTAGAGTACAACGTGATACGCATTCGGTCTCGATCTTAATCTTCCTCATTTCTATGTCTCGAACAGGCAAAAGACGTCCACCGAGATAGTAAATCTAAAAAATGAATTTATTATTATTTGTTTACTTTGCCCAAGAGATTGGGATTTTAATTTTAATACTTAAATTTCGAAACTTATATTAGGTACTTTTTAATCCTCATTACTATATTTATGATTACTTCTAGTTTAAAACAATTGAAAATGTAATACGTTACGTTATAAATGTCAAAAATAAACGTATTTTTGTTAAATAGCTGTTGAAAATTACTGCTACTTGTTCTATAACAAAGCATTCCCTAGCGTCACCTTCGTTTGTTTATAACTGCACACGGGACGGCAAATAATAATCCTTGAACTATCCGATACAATTTCAGGACATTTAGGAATATGGGCGCGCGTTAGGTATCGACCCTTGCTATTCTGGAACCGGAGATTGTAGCACATATGTAGTGCTTTGTGTTTAGAAATACCGTTAATGTGTCGTACTTGTATGTATGTTATTTTTAATGTTCTGTAACAGTAAACAACCACACTTTGCAGATGGTTGGTAATATTTACAATCCAAAAAATCACATAAGCCCTCCCCCACCCCAAATATGTTTCTAAATTCACCACTGCAATCTGACCCATAACAATGTTACATATCTTTTGACTTCAACAACTGCGATCATGACCTGAACTATGAAAATTTTCTGTTTTCGACAAGAGGAAAAAAAAAACATTATTGCAGGTGCATGCAGCTTCTGCTAACATCATTTGTTAGACACAGATAATGTTTGTACACTTTATAGTTTTTAAAATTACGAAGATGATCTGTGCTGCAAAAAAAAAAAAAGTCAGGTAGCTGCTGCAGGCGCTAAGGTATTGACTACAATCTGACTAATAATAATGACACGTTAGTTTATACTTTGACAATTTCGGAGACAATTTTAAGTTTATTTTTTTTATATGTAATTTCTGCTGGCAATATATGGTTACCCGTTACCATCTTTGCAAGCACAGTTATAATTCCAGTGCATATATACATTAACATTAACAACTGCAAGGATAACCTCTATGGCTAAAAACTTCTACACATTGTTAGAAATCCTACGAGGAATAATTCTGCTTACAGTTAATCGTAACCACGGTCATAGAAGAACAAGTCTGGACACTCGCCTATCTAACAATGTATTTTGCTTGACCCCCTCGTTTTTTGGCTGTAGTTCGTCAAGTTACCGAGAATGTCGTACTTTTTGGCGCTGTTTTCCGGGCGGTCGGACTCAAACTCCGTCCACTTTTTTCCATTGTTAAATTTATAAAGTAAATAAAGATTGCTGGAGCCTTTTCTTAAATTTGTGAGCGAAGAAAGTATTTCATAAATTGATAAAAAATACGTTTTGATAAATTGTTTACCCTAACGGAAAGGCAGTGGGTGGAGTTTAGTCCGACCGCCGTAACATCAGCGCCAATAAAACACAATATTCTCGGTAACTTAGTGAACTACAGCCAAACAACAAGAGGGTCAAATATCCAGGCGAGTGTCCAGACCTGTTCTTCAACGACCGTGATGGTAACCATCCTTGCAGGTGCTTGTGGATACATGTTTAGGAACTGATTATAACTTTACCAGTTATAATGTTATATGACATCACAGTTTAAATATTACAATACCAGACACTTCTAAGTTTTATCACAACGGAGAATGGAAATCGTCCACATAGTGAGAAGTCATTGAAATTATGGCATATAATTAAATGTGTTTGATATTTACTTTGGAACTTTATATTATTTGTATGGGTATCAAAGATATGTACACTACAAAGAGATGTAAAATAACGTTGTAAGAAAGGCTAATCTCAAACACTCCTCAGTAGGCTTGCTAGCAAATAATGTTAACCAACAATCAGACAGTGTGTCCGGCATTGTTATGTAGGTACCTTCACCCGAAGTTGTAAGGGCTGCAGAAACAACATGCCACTAGCGGCAAGCAAATTTAATTGCATTTTATTAAATCTTTCATATGCAGTTTTAAAGTGTAAACTCATTAAATATTATATATTATAATTGGTCAGGTCGCAATCAGTTACTTCACCTTCAGATGCACACACCTGCAATGATGGATGGTTACCATTAGTCGTAGGCATACAGTTTTATCACTAATGACCATCGTCATAGCTGTTGAAGACTTGACAAATGTGGCACAATAACTTGTCAGGGGGTAATATGCCCCTTCAGCGTTAGCAGCTGGCACTTGCGAGGATAGTTACATTAGTCGCATGCAGAAATTATAGAACTTGAGAACACGCGCATTTATTAAAGTCTAAACTCATCCAGCATTCGATTGTCAGTGCTAAATCTGTCTTTTTAGATATAGCTTTACACATCAGCAAAGACAAAATATCTAATAACAATAAGAAATGTTAAATTTTTATCGCAAAAAATCTTGGAAGATGATATCTGCTGCTAAAATTTTTTCTTGCGAGTATCTCTTTTGTTAAATATTGACTGTCTTAAATGTGAAATGAGTTAAGTCTTTATGGATAATCTCTAAGACAAAAATGCCTGCTACTTTCAAAAGTTTTTAAGTTTAGTGTCTGACAACTCCCTGATCAGCTATTATGTCATTTGAGTTTACACTTTGACAACTGTAAGACACGATTAATTGAATTTAATGTTTCTACTTACGACTAGTCAATTTACACGAGTTGATGCTACAACTGTAATATTTCTGAGGTCGTACTTAAGAACTAAAACTTTCTACTAACTACACCTTCCATGTGCATGCCACTGGTACAAAACAACTGAATACTCCCTCATCAATTAGATTACTACACTAATTTAGACGTTACGTCTACAAGTATGATCATTTGTACTAAAAACATCTGCGGTAAAGGGCGTGCCAACTTTTCAGAGAGTTGGAGGAGGAGGGAAGGGTAAGAAAGTCACTGTAAAAAACTGCCATGAGATTTGAAACTTTGTGTGTGATCGTTTACATTTTCCCTACTGCTAACAATTAAACCAATGTAGTTCTGAAATGAAAGTGTGGGAAAAGAAAGAGAAAGGGGTCTACAGACAAAATTTGCCCCCCTGGTTTACTTAGTGGGAGGTGGGAGGTTCACCTCTCCCTCGCCGTCCTCTGTTGGGCACGGCCCTGCCTGCAGTAACGATACTAACTTCATTTTCGTCTGTGAACTAACTAGCCGAAACCAGGTTAATTTTGTCTTTTAAAAAATAATAAAAGGTGCAGTAAAATCCTGCAAACAAACTGGGTGAATAATTTTATAAAATTTTTGTATAACTTATATGATTTAAGTGAACCTTACAATAACGCAATATCAATATACTAAACCAAAACTATCGCATAACGAGTAGAAATGATAAATCACGGTCTTAAATTTATTTAGTGGATTTATTTTTCATTTCATTTCGGTTTTAACTTTGCAAGTTAGTCGAAGGTACCTTGTTGCAGCTGTTTCTTCGTAAGATCGTAAATAGTTCGTTTGTAACAACTGGTTACTTTGAAAGGTTCCTTAATTGCGTTAATAAGTTAGTATGTGAAAATACTGAAATATGTACAATGTGATATTTTGCTCCCTTCCTCGTAGCATATATATATTGTGTCCTTTTTGGTTGTTTTACCTTCCATGAAAATTATTAATTTTAACAAGAAACACACATTAACGAAATTTTTGCACCGAAATCAGTCACGGGACACAACAAATCACGTGGTCGCAAGACACGGGTGCACTCATGACTAGTTTAAGATACGGAACGGAAATAATCTGCTGATTAAAGGTATACAGCATGTTACTTACTATACTATCCTGACAGAGCCTCTCATCAGTAAAGATAACCGAACTTCGAGTGCCTGTCACATGTTTTGGCTTGCAGAGCCCACGCGTTGACTCAATACGCAACACATATCACGCCATAAATAACTTAACAGTTGAAACTATTGCAGTGGTGTTGCTTTTAAAAATAAATTCAGCTCATTATGAACAACTTTCTCGCTTTCGTCCCCCATACAACTCCAACAGTAAAAAAGTTTCTCACTGACCAACGTTTTAATAAGGCATTCTGCAGTCAAACGCTCAGAAGGCTAGATAAAATTCTATACAATTAAGAAAGAAAATTTAATACTTCTAATTTTTTTGTTAGCGTCCAGGATATACGAAGTTACGCACCGTAGAAATTTGAATACGGTTTTACTACAAATTTGTAAGTTATGGTGCGATGTATTTCATGATGCATGAAGACAGTGTAAGTACAAAGTTTTTGTTTTCTAATTTTTTAAAACCCCTTAGAATGTTGCAAATGCAACATCCAATGCGCGTTTCAATGCTCTATAATATGCTTAAATTTTAAGATCAAAGTTACAATATGAAATTTTTTTGCAACAGTGCGTGCCAAAACAAGGACAGTGCTTATGGCAGTTACCGTGCGTTGAATAGACAGAGCGAATGCTCCAAACTGAAATAGCGTGAGACGCTCTATAAACAAAACTGGCGATAGAAAGACACAGCCAGCAACACACGTACTGATATTCAAGCACGGCCAGAATACGGCAAGATAAGCACCATTTATATGTCTCGCAATGATTGTTTCCTCATTACTGTACTTAACGTTTCTAACCACACACAGCCTTCGGTATAATCAATACAGTCAGAAATGCAATACTTAGGCCCGGTTTCTCAATGTCTGATTTTCTTCTGATTATCTTCCGATTAAAATTTAACCAATGGTTAGCAAACAATACCTGTTTCTAAAGTACTGATTAAGATTAATCAATGGGTTAGAAGTCGGTAACCATTGGTTATCTTAATCATAAGAAGAGGTGTTGATTACAGTGTTAAACAGGACTTTTAAAACAAAGAATATTATAAACAATGACAATTTTTTAGGTTATGATGACAGATGATTTAAATTTCTTGTTTGAAGAAGATGATGATGAAGAAATAGTACATTTCATAAACAGGCCAAGACTTTTTCAGGAACGCCCAAGTCACATGTAAATAGACGACCATGAATTTGTTATGCGATTGTGGCTGAGTAAAAATACTATCCTAGCACTACTAGAAAAAATTGTACAGCTGGATGTGACCACAGACAGGTGTGTACTTATTTATTGCATGTTTTGTTTACATCCCATAAACTTTAGTACGTTCGGGTAAGTAATATTCTTTTGTAGGTTTTGTGAAAACATTTGATGGTTATGTCACATGCCTTTGATGTCTCTATAATTCCATACATTAATTTGCATTATTGGTTGGAATTCTATGTTAGCTGTACGTAATATTACGTATCTTGGGTAATGGTAATAAAAATATATTTTTATTTCTTCTGAAAAAATAAAACCTACAATGATCAAGGAATCTGAATTTAAAAGTACTTAATATAAATTTGTAGATTACTTTACATGTTTATCGATACTTTCGTATGTTATAATACCTATTGTAGGTTATGTTATTGTTACATAATTGTGTAGGTTATATCACACATATAGGTTCCTCGATGAATAAAATTCTACTTCGATTTTCTTCCATGCATCTTCTTTATGCTTCCAAGTTACTGCGTCAGGTTGTTTTTTTTTTTTTTTTTTTTTTTTTTTTTTTTTTTTTTTTTTTTTTTTTTTTTTTTTTTTTTTTTTTTTTTTTTTTTTTTTTTTTTTTTTTTTTTTTTTTTTTTTTTTTTTTTATTCTATGATACGGGCGTATTTTTCAGCACAGAAACAAAATTTTCGGCACGCGGCCGCTTATTTTTTTACATTACGTAAACAAACACTGCTAACCAGCACAACTATTTAAACAAATAAAAGCTTTACTGCAGCCAATCACAAGCTTATATGTCATTGCATGGTTGTCACATGTACCTTAACCGATACTTAGCTAAACATAAGATTAAAGTACGTTGAGAAACACTTCAGATTTAACCACCACTTAATCAATAGGTTATATATAATCATAGGATTAGCTAACCAAGGCTTTAATCAGACATTGAGAAACCGGCCCTTAATGTCTGTTCCCACAGACTGAACCGAGGCAGTACCTCGCTATATTGATCACTCAATTTTTGTGACCGTACTGCTTAACTCTTAAGTTTACTTCTTACTAAGTAAATTTTTACTTGTGTATCTTTGTAAAATTTTGCATAGAAGTTTGTCTCACGTCTTAGTATAAGCTGCGTCCAGTTATGTCTTGTTACTACCTACAGCCAGCTCTCTTGAACCTTGTTACAAACTGAACCATCATACTTAAGTCCTGTAACTGAGTATTGTTTGACGCTTCACCTAGCAAACCTCACTCTTATTGCTATACATGTACAATTCTTCTCAATCTAGTTATTTGCTGCTACTATTGTCTTAGTTTTGTTAGTTGTTGCGCCCAGCTATTCCAAATATCGTTACTGGCAACTTTCTTATCTTTCCTCAGTCTTGTTAGAAGGGCTGTAATATAGTTCATCGCTAAAAGCAGCAGTTTAAAACTAAAGTTAGTATTTTCATAAAAAAAATTGAATTATATGCCAAATTACAATCATGTCCCGTCTTTCCTTGATTCTATATGATTATTACTGTTGTTGAGTACATTATTCTGCTACCACAGTTACCATATATAGATTTTTAGAAGTGCGTTCTGGTAAGAAAGACGGATACTAAATATAATTAGGCGGATGCCTATTACTGCTCATGTAGAGCTAACATTACAAAATAAATATTAAATTCCCAGAATAAGAGCTGTTAAATAAAAATCACGAATCTGAGGTAGAGTAAAAGTAATGATTTACTATGTAAAATATTGGGCAATTGAAATAAACAAAGGGAGACATTGAATTACAAAATGCATATTGAACAGTTTTCATTTGATATCGTAAACAGGGCCTTGCAAACCCCTTTTAACAGTATTTTTCCCTACGGTACCCTTAACAGACTGCTTTATTAACTTGAAACCTTGATGTAAGATAAATAAATAAATGATCAATTTTGATTATAAAATTTAAAGACATCCAGAAGGACTAAACGTGGTATGTAACACAATTAAAGTTTATGCAGAGGCGTAGAACTTAGCTGAAACATAGAACGTAGCGGCAAGCAGATGTCCAGAGAAAGGGCGTGATGAAACAGTACGTAAGGCACGTAGTAGAACTCTTGAATTTATCCATACCATTTCATTAAGAAGTATTCCGGTTATTAACATCAGCAGTAAAAAATGTTCAAGCTTGGCGTATAAGCCTTTGAAATTGACCGCCTGCCTCGTTCTATAAAAGCTTACAATTTAAAAAATAGCTTTTTAGTTTTACATTTTTTTCGCATTTCGCAAGTGGATTGTACAGTTTCACAGCATCAATATTGCTTTAAAATTCCTATAACGGAAGCAAACACTATTGCAAAATAAAATTATTTTCTTTACTCGTCTTACCTGAGCTAAACAGTTCGGAAGATATAAACGTAATTAATATAAATTACAAAAGTCAGTGATATAGTATTTTGGTAGCTCAAATAGCATAGTTCGCGTGTCGCTCAAGCCAGCAGATGACGACCATGAACGTTGAAATCTAACTCGCCACTGTGTGCATCTGCTCTATTCACTTCATGTCTGTTACCCAAGAACAACAAGGTCTGCCACAGGAAGACGCGGACAAACATTTAATCCCTCCCCACGTAACGACTATTACACTGCTACCAACCTCACTGCCGCAGGGCATGGCTTATTTTTTTATTCGTAGGCTGTGCATGTGCCCGACTGTAGGAATGTTGTGTAGAGTGTCCTATAATGTGGTTTGCACTAGTGTGTGTACCAAATGCAATGAGCAGGCCCTATCAGAAGGTGGGCCGGTAGGGCACCGACCATTTGAATGAGTTATTTTCTCATTACTTCCGTACTACGGTATTTACGAGTTTTCAGTTAATATTTTGAAAATAACCAAATGGCATTGATTTCCCTGGACTGCAGACGTCCAGGGCCGTCCGGAGTCCAGGACAAATATACCCGTTCTCCCCCCCCTCCCCTCCTTGTCGATGGCCTTGATTAGCCTACTATCGTGTGAATGTCCATACACATCATGGTTCTTGTCCCATTCCAGTGACAGATACAGTATTCCAGTACCTAGGACACGTCCAGTATTTTACAATTTTATATTTCAATTCTGCGTTTCATTAGTGCGAATTATATCCCGACTCTCGGGCGCCATCAACTTTTTATACCACGTAGGGGTTGTATCAGTGAACTAGGTTACCGATAATTACGACCCTAGGCATTGTCGCGAATACTTCAGAAAGTATTAGGAAAATATCAGTACGCACTTATTTTTACGTATAATGATGATGTACCGTACGTATCTATTGTAATACCATTGGTGACCACATTCATCATACTGAGTTAGTTTTGCAGACTAGGGCGAGTAAACGGCAAACTAATCAAGAGAAGGTCCAATGCATTGTTTATTTCCCTACACCAAAGAACCTGAGGGCCGTTCGCCGAATCCGGCAGGATTCTACTCTAGATTTATGCCTGAATTTGCTTAAATTGCTGAACCTTTGAATCTGTTAAAAGGAAAAGGAGTAGAATATATTTGGGGGTCTGATGAAATTAAAGCTTTTGAGAAATTAAAAGAGAAATTAGTCATTTATTTATCCAGTGTTACAGTTACCCGATTTTGACGAATCTTTTCATCTTTTTGTAGATGTTAGCAATAATGGTCTGGGGACTGTGTTAAATCAGATTATTGGTGGTGTATTAGTTCCAATTGCTTATGCTAGTAGATTGCTGACTATTGGTAAAAAGAAATTTTCTTTCTATGAGTCTAGTTTGCCTTTTTGGTATGGAGCATTTTGCAGACTATCTTGAAACTAACTCCTTTGAATTATGTACAGAGAATCATGCTCTTAAATGGCTTTTGGCTTCAAATATATCAGTCGGGAAGATTGCTCGATTGTTATTAAGCTTAAACCGTTTTAAATTCAATATATATCATGTGACGGGAATGATGTCACTCTTATTTTCCAATAACTGGACTATGACTGGTGAGGTAATGTAATGAGACAGGTTTACGCAAGTGACGTGGCAAATGTCCAAGAACTGTCACTACGTGTACAGAATGTATGTCAGGCTAGTCACACGTGCATCGTCTACAAGCATGTGAGGAAATGAGAGGTTCAAACTATGAGCATGCCTCGAAGGACACGTCTTGATGAAGTTAAAGCCTGTGTAAAGCCTTCCATATTATGGCCTCGTGATAAAATCCTTTCCTTGAGGCTTAACATTCGTGTTTACCCTTTATCAAAACTGATAAACTGAGAAGGTTTCCAAATTATTACGTGATATTGCTGAAGTAATTATTATAAATAAGGATGGAAAAATAAATATTCCGAGTATCCTGTGCTATGTTATTGAAGATCTAATAGCCTTGACTGATAGAGTGTACCTCAACATTCATCAGGCTGGGATATATTGCCTTTCATTGCTGAAGGAAAGAGTTGTTCTCACTCCAAAAAAGGATTAGGCTAATATCATCAATAACTTTCCGTTATAGAGGTTACCCACTGAGCAAATTAAATATGGATCTGTAGACTCTGTAACAGATGTCGAGGGTGCTGTACATTACCCTGTAGAGAATTACAATTGCTTAACCCACCAGGAACACCACCTCACATCCTTAAAGTTGGCGCTCCAATCATGCTGTTGTGCAATCTAAACCTTCCAAAATTGCGCAATAGCACGAGGCTTCAAGGAAAGACTTTGTACAAACGTGTACCTAATAAAGGCCAAGATTATCACAGATGTCAATCAGGGATAAAACATCTTTATTCCCCGAATACCTACCTATGTTTTCATCACAAAATAAGCTTCAGTTTAAACGTCTGCAATTTCCCGTTAAGGTTTGCTATGCCATACCCATAAATAAAGTACAGGGACAACATTTAAAAATGGCTGGTGTGGAATTGAAGAACGACTGTTTCTTCTGTGGTCAGTTGTGTTGCGTACTTCAGTGTCAGTTCACCTGAAAGCCTGCTCATATTTCAGCCAGAAAGAAAAACACGGAATATCGTTTACAGGGAAGTGTCGAAAAATTAATGTTAGGAACTGCAAGTCTATACTTACTCATCAATGTATCACTAAATCTCTCTAATTTAAAATATGAAAAATTTAGTAACTGTTAATATTTTAAAATTATATTAAAATATATTAAAATTTCTAAAAATAATATTCTAATATTCATAACGTTCATTTTAGCAGAAATAAAAAATACTTAGATTTCTAATACATTCGACACAAAATATAGTTAATGAAAATCAAAATAAACTGTTACACAAAATTAAAGAAACATTTCATACACTTTGAATATATCATTTACAAATTTTAACTAAAGAATCATATTAAAATGTAAAATAATAGCAGGCAAAGCTATTAGTTGGGAAGAGGGAGGGGAACTTTAATATGATAACAGAAGTGCCCATAAGTAAAGAATTTTTTGCGCAAACGAAGTCGCGGGAAACGGCTAATTCTAATGCATCACTTCAAAGACAACAAGCAAATACTAGTTGCTACGACTGTAATGCGCGAACGAACCACCGGGCGAAAAGCTAGCATTCTATAAATCAAATAGTTGAGTGATTATAGTTATTGCTTTAAGTCATAGTAGTACTGAAATAATATATTTGTGGTAAATTGTTAATATAGTATCTGTCATATCATAGTCTCTGCTGTAACAGTAAGTACTTTCATATCTTTAGGTCGAGACTGAACATTGAATCACTCTTTCTATCTCGGTATTGTGTCACATACAGCTACACATTCACGTATCATGCCAAACATAATCAACATTTTGTTGGGAAGCAGTGAGCAAACAACGGTTTATAACATGTTTTTATGTATGCAATGTGTCATTGTTCGTGTGATGTTGCTGTTGTTGCGCATGTCTAGAGTTCACTACAGCACTTAAGGTTATAGTCGTCACTTAACACCAGACATGAATCTTAGAGTGAACATTTGTTAAATGAGGATTCTAAAAGTATGCAAGGTCGTAGCCAGAGTGGTAGATATCGGGATATTTCCCCCTCCCTCGACCATCCTTCCTTAGAATTCCGAGAAAACTGTCAAACTTTCCACCACAGTACTAAAGGTTCTGAAATATAACTCAAATAATACAAAGCAAACGAAATAAATGATTATTCTACGTTTACGTATGCATAGATATGCATATAGTACATTGAAAAAATGTCCCCTATACCAACACACAAAAATTGTGACGATTCCCCTTAAAGTACATTAGTGTTTTAAGTACTCTAAACAGCGTGTTCCTGAACTACAGGTACAGACGTAGTGAGGTGATTCCAATGAAAAATAAAGTTGAAAATAGTAGGACACTATCTGGGTTTAATATTTAGGAGTAATAAACCTTTGCATACCGAGTTTTAAAACCGTATCTTATTGGCATGTGGCTAATGTTGTTTACAATGATTTTTCACCATAACTTGTGCAGTGAGCAAATAAAAACACATGCAAGTGCCTATGCTCTCCTGGCACTTTATCGCTGCAACCAAAGCTTCGCGAGCATTTTTAACAACAATATGTCTCCTAGACAGTTACAATAAGGGGGCCATTTTAATTACAAAGCTCATATTACTCAATAAAACATCTTCAGATGTTCCAATATCCCGACGGTAAAAAGTTAAATCCAATTGAAGGGTAGCCACCCCAGTTTTTTTAAGTAGTAGTGGAAATCAACTAGCATTTGATAAATCAATGTTTAGAGTATTGTCGTTTTACATAACTCGGTTTCCGATATTTCAGTAAGATATGGTTTTACAACTCATTATTCAAAGGTTCATTAGGTACTCCCTAAATATTAAACCTAGATACTAAGGGCCGTATCTATAAACGGCTTTTCGAATGACAACCAACTGCTATCCCCATAAAGAAGTTGATGGGCAGTTGGTTGTCATTCGAAAGCTGTTTATAGTATCCTATATGATTTCTCCTTAATTTTCCATGGGAATCACTTCACTGCATCTGTACCTGTAGTTCAGGAACATTCTGTGTATTATAACAAATTATTTTCAATTAATGGAACCTATTTGTTATGATGTGTACGTGATCTTTGATAATTTGGATGACTTTTGCAATGGGGACGGGGTAGTATGACAAGTTGCAGTGTTTTGCTGGATATGCACCATTGCTATAGCGGAAGAGCATATTACAACACAGAATTTGAGTTTAGCATGATGTGTGCAGGTTAATCCAGTAAGTGTTATGTGAACTGTGTTCCAGACTGGGATAGCATTCAATCAAGTGTGGCGATTGCCCCACAAGCCAGCTCCGTACTCCTTCCCTCTGACACATGGCTTCCTGGCAGGCAGTGAGGTCACCGTTACTGGCACTCCACATCATTCAGAAAGGTTACCCACTTCTTTTTACTTTGCGGTGTTGTCTTGCTTCTCATTTTAACATACTGGTACACTGACAACAATCAAGTGCTGTTCATATTTGCATACAACTTGACAACACAGCTAATATAAGGTCAATTAGATGTATATGTATACATACACTTGTCTCAACATGTGTTGCAATGCATATTAAATTTTTGGGTACCCCATACTGCCCCTCTACCTCACCCCAAACAATTATTTTCGTCAGAAACCTCACAAAAACTCACCAAAGTTTCATTGTAATCGAATGAACTGTATAGAAACACTTAGAAGACGAACAAACAAATATTCATTTGTAGCCAACTTTCCATCAGGCTTATGTGATCGCGCGTCTACATATATGTATGCATAGTCTGTCTCACAAAAGAAGTCCATTTTTTGACAGTTGTGTTGACAACCTTTTTTACATCTGTTTCAATAGAAAAAACAATGTATTCACCTATCTGAGATGATTTCTAAACGAACTAAGGTGGCTGGCAAACTGTGAAGTACATCAAAATTGAAAGTATTTTACTGTAGCTCTGTGCACACATGATAATCTTCAGAATTGTCAAAACCTAATAAATATTACCTAAGATAGATATATTATATTGCACAATTGGACAGTCAGTCGAGTGTGCTTTTGCACAGACCAAGTCAGACAGAGGCAAAAATCGTTTTTACATGGAAACTGCTTAAAAAATGCCAATACAACTGTCAAAAATAGAAGTCATTCATGTGACAGACTACCTGTATGTATGTCTGTTTGTCTGTCCCCCACTAACAACTTGTTATACAATACGGCTGGTAAACACGACACTATATTTTAACGGTATAATCGATATATTAATATGTATGTAATAATGCGAAATCTTGAATGTATCTACTACAATGGCTATGAATCAGACGATCTGCAGTCGTAGTGGCGCTATGAGTCGCTAGTGTTGGAACACGCATCGCCATATTTAGTCCTTTTACTTTTTAACTAAAACGTTTATTTTCTATATATTTTTGTGCATTTGTGCGTGATTTATCGGAAATATTAAAACTAAAATGTTATATGACTACAGGTTTTTGTAATCGAACAGTTATTACCGAGCCATTATTATATTTTTATGCCTTTAAAGCATTTATTTGAAGTGTTTCGCCACTGTTGTAAGCTGACCCACCCAATGGATCATAATTACTGATCACACATCTAAGTATATCATTATTTTAGTTGGAGATAAGTGCACAATTGTTATGTTCTAAATAATACAGCCAAATACCAATGATGTAACCGACATTATTCTATTTACTTCACAACAAGTTCTTTCAAATAACTTCATTTTTACAACAGCCACAACAACACCCGGAACCGGCAAAAGCCATTCGATCACATAAACACACTACACTCTCAACTCAATACACAGCAACAACTCCCTTCCAAGTGGAAGGACTGTCCTGACAAACACTTTTACAATATCGTTTTACCTTAGTACCAGCAGAACAGATGTTATGCATGTCATAAATCAAGCCTTATTGATGATTTGATAATTCTACGAGAAGTTAGCCTGACTGGCTGCTGTGCTACCTCATTCTGATCCTTATCTAAAAAGTGTAAGGCTCCGCCTCTATTGTTCCCTGCTTTAATGGTCTGATTGTAATGTCTCTTCCAGACTACTCAAGAATCACGCAATTTTACGAACAGAATTCTGTTTCCTTCAATTTGTTGTACTATTTCCTTTTTCCAAACAACTCTATGTACTGAACGATAATCTCGCACCCATACCTCTGCACGTATCGCAAACTGAACTTGTTTTTTTTTTCTCTCTTCTCCTCAACAGGCACATTGGGCTCATTAATTTCTTGAGGACGAATAAGATCAAGTCTAGTTCTCAGAGCCCTACCGAACATGAGCTGCACTGGACTTACCTTAGTACTGAAATGAGGTGCACATCTGTAGGCAGGGGCTGATCTAGGGGGCGGGAGGGCAGGGGGTTTGGGTCCCTCTCCATAGGCCCTTTTATGTATTGTTTATCCTTAAGATAGTAAACAATTTTAAGTAGGCATAGTCATTTGTTTGTTTTGGAAACGTCTCAAATTGCACCATTTTGAATCTTAAATACTAAATTTTTCCAAGAGAGAACCCCCGCAACCCCTTCTTTGACTAGGGGCGTGGACATGGCTACTTTTAAGTAGTGGTCACCGCAAAACCCAGAGCTGTTTCCGCCCCTGCATGTAGCCCATATGGCATCGCTCACCAGCATGCTCACTGCAGTATGTACATTTGCTGTACCTTGCAGTGCCTTTAGCTAACCTGCTTTAAAAATTTTCGCTGCATTCTCTGCTGCTCTGTTACTTGAAGGGTGATAAGGTGGAGATGTAAGATGTTTTATACCATTGAGTTTACAAAGATTCTCAAACTCTTCCGAAACAAAATTAACTACCATTATCCATGACAATGATCTTAGGTAGCCCATGCCTAGAAAAGGTCTACCTCAACCGTTCAATACATACATCTGAAGCTACAGACCTTATCTGAAATACCTCCCCCCACTTCTAAAATGCATCTGTAAGAATCAGGAATTGTGCGCTCTTCACTGCTCCTAAACAATCCATTTCGAACACTTTCCTACACACCGGCCATTGAACATCACCCACTTTAAGATGATCAGCTCTAACAGACATACACAACCACATGAACTCACAAAGTCCTCCAAATCACAATTTAGGTTAGACCACCAAAAGTAAGACCTACATAAATTTTAAACTTTACCACGTAGGTGCGTTGAATGTACCTCCTCAAGCATCTATATCTGACAACTCTTCGGAATTATCACCCTATACCTCCCACATAAGTATTCCCTATTCCACTGCAAGTTACTCCTTTTTGTGAAAGTATAGCTTTAAGGCGTCTGATACAGTGTGTGGCCACCCATGTAGCACATGTGCCACTACTGCGCTAGGGGTAACACCTGCTTTTGTCTCTCATCTTAGAACCCTCGTATCAATTATGGCAGTCTGTTCCACAATGTGCAAACACTCCCCCTCTATTGGTTCGATCTGGTTAACCTCTGCCACTCTTAAACCCCTTGCGTTTTGATTTTTCTCCTGTACCTTTTTTCTGATCCTATCTGGAGTAGTTGGCTCTCTGGTGAGCCACCTTCCGATTTTTCCAAATTCATCAAAAGCCTTTGCTGCGCAATGATTCTTCTGAGCTGCCTGACGGACGTTTAGTGATATTATCCATTATAGACTATCCATGTGGCTCAATGGCAATCATGACAACCCATCAGCTACATTGTAGCTTCCCTTTACATAGTCACAGTTATATAACTTACTAGGTTAATTTTCCTCAATACTGAGGAAAGTAGGCTCGTTTGTTATGATGTTTACCTCTTGATATACAATATTAGATTATCAGAACCCTGCATAAGTCCTGCCTGGGTACCTTATGTATAAAATGTATGTCGGTTGATAGCGAAATGCTCACCCTCTCTTATGCCCCACATGCTATAAGTGAAGCTAGGAATAGAAGTTGATGTGCTGCAGCGCCATCTGGTGGCGAGTTACAGAAAAACTAATGTCGCTAAGATATTCGTAGGGCCTGCATTACGACCTCTAGTTAAATGTGTGGAATAGCTATCTTATAGTTAAGCTAACTAGTGGTTAAATCAGTCCGCCTGTATTATGAAAGTTTTCATAGTTAATTTATCTCTTAGATACCTGTGCGAAGGTTCTGATTTGATATTTCGGGAGTTGGCAGTAAAATGCACTATTTCTAGGACTATTGTATTATATTATATTGCAAGGCTGACTACTACTGATATCACATTGAATGTTTACTGCTAACACTTTAATGTGTATGTGCTCAAAAATTTTTATTCAAGAGTCAACATAAATAGATAGTGAAAAAAATTCATGTTTTAGTATGTATAGAACTTGCTTGGAGAGGGTATTTCTTTATATCACATCTTCCACCGACTCGTTTTGACTCCATGTTACATTCCATTTAAGAATGATTCTGTACAAATTCTCTTTATTTTCATAAGATGAGAGTGCTAAAATATTAGTTTAAAAGTCCGTCGTGATATTTTTAATGCACTGTTCCTATCCTGACATAATTTGTTTGTTTTCTACACATATCACACGTAACCTACCGTAGTGAACATTCAACTTGCAAATCACCTGGCCTAGTTAAATATGTGGCCATGTAAAGCCCTAGGATTGCTATGTGTAATCCCAACATAACAAGAGTACTGAGTTATTTATAACTGGCAATTTGATCTACGACTCTCTGAACGAAAAAAATCACATATATATTAAGCTATCCTACAACAGGCTCGCTCTCATAAGTAGGGCCTACCATACACAAAAAACTAAATGTACGTAAAATGTACAAATCAATCATATATACTTACTTATAAATTTCTAGGTGTTCCAACATCTCCATCGCTCTCGAAAATGGCTTAATCTATGTATATTTCACAATACGGAAACCATATCCTCAAAACTGCAAAAAATTTCACGACGAAAACAAAGACATGTTCTACCTGGCCGCCATTTCCAAAGCTTAACTAATGGATAAGTGCGTAGCATGGCCGTAGGAGAACAGGTCTGGACACTCCCCTGGAAACTTGACCCTCTTGTTGTTTGGCTGCAGCTTACCAAGTTACCGTGCGTGTTGTGCGTCTTTGGCGCTGCAATGAGGGTGGTCGGGCTCACACTCCACCCACTTCCCTCCCACATTTTTTCAGTGGTTACATGATAAAGATAAACAACTTATCAAAACTTAATTTTTATCAATTTTTTAAATACTTCGCTCACAATCCTAAAGCATGGCTCTAGCAATCTTTATTTACATTATAATGTAAACACTGGGAAAAAGTGGGCGGAGTTTGAGTCCGACCGCCCTGATTGCAGTGCCAAAGACGCACAACACACTCGGTTACTCGGTGAACTACAGCCAAACAACAAGGGGGTCAAGCAAAATGCATTGGTAGATAGGCGAGTGTCCAGACCTGTACTTCAACGAATGTGGTGTGTAGCTATCACATAAAGCAGTAGTTAATTTGATTAGTAGCTAAGGGTTTTAGTTAGCATTATCTACGCGTCATACACTTATTTTCTCTGCCACTGGCTGCCTTATTTTCTTCATGGACATTTCTCTGCACTTACTTAATATTATTCTTGTTTGAACGTTCTGTTAGCATGTTCTGTACCTACATGTATATGTCTGACTGTTGAATGTACCTCCTGAACTCATATTGCATCACACTTCTCCATTCATATTTCGAGCTACTCGGAGCCTAATATTTCTCCTGGACTCTTCTGTACTTCCATCGAGAGCCGCATTGTTTTCTAATGGTCTCCCCGGTCCTTTCTGTGACCATCTTAAGAGTCGTATACAGCACGCGCTAGATGCTGCGTTTGAAGAACCTATACAGATAGGCGATAAGAGCTGGACTAGCTCGTGCATCAACAACACACGTCACCTTTATGCGCGGGGCTCGATAATGGTGTGCAGTGTTTCGTCGTTGGCTTATTTTCCTATGGGGCTTAAGTGGTGACCATTTTTTTTTATTTATGGAAAGTACATAATAAAGTCCAGCGCATGCTCCTCTATTTTCATTTTACGATTCCGGTTAGTATTTTTTACGTGACAACAGTTTGGTAAAGCCAATTTGTGGCCATTTTGAGATGCCCCGAAACCATGTTTTTAAGTATGGCATCTAAAAAACAGAAATTTAGAACCATAGTTTTAATTGTGTTTTATTTTGTAGATAATGATAACGAACGAACGTTTAGTAGTATATCCTTAAATAACTTTCTCCTAACACACTGCGACACAGTTGATGCACCAGCAGTATAGGACTCTTAAGCTTTCAGCTGCCCGATGGTCATCCTGGCTAAACCGTCATTCTCATATCGATTTCTTTGTTTTATTTTATATCTTCCGGCCGATTGTATTCCCCATCTGTAACTTATTCTGCCTGATAACTATTATGACATTTTTTTTACCAAACCAACCATGTCTGCCAGATTGTGCTACATAGATTTTTTGCATTCCTATATTAAAAATTTTTTAACTTAATTATCAACCTTAGTTCTGTTGTACCCTTTTATATATATATATTACAAGTATTCCTGAGATAGTCCTGGCCTCTGCGACTTTCCAAAGTGAAACACCTTACTAGAGTCCTTGTGACTTATTAATCAAACATGTACAAAGCTTCTTCATGCCATGTTCTCGTGTGTTGACACATATACCGTATTGCATTAAAACTGTTTGGCCACATAATTTATATTTCATCATCACTTGCTACCAAATTGTACATCTGACAATTACTCTGCCTGATGTACATCCTTAGTTACTTGTATATAAATGTGATAGCCTTTTCTGACATCTCATATATCTGGAATATTGCATATTTATGTTCCTGAACTCTTTACTACTAACATAAAAAGCAAATTTGTACGTCTCATAAATAATTATCGGTCCCCACTTGTAGCTTGTGGCTTGATGGTGAAATATATTTCTTTACAGTCCCTATCATATTCACTATGCTATTTTATGTCTTTCTTTTCACAGTCTTCATTCCAAACTAATGCTCCCTTGTACGTTATGGTCCTTCTTACTTCTCTCCCATTCTAGAATCCATTTAGAACCCACCACAAGGATGTTCCTGTTCGTCTCTTTTCCATCCACATATGATCGTTCTCCTTAATTCTTCTCCAAATTTATTTCGAGTCCCGTGGTAACTGGTTGTCTCGTGGCCTTTTCATCACCTCGATATAAAGCCACTTGATTCCTGACTATACTCTTGGTCTAATTTGTTCTATCCTAGAGACCCTAACTTCCATATTGACATGTTCGTAGATTGTTGCCTAATTATATAATATATTCCTTTGATGGATTACCTGACCAGTTCTCTGTGCCCATCTGAGGTATCTTGCAGCTAATGATCTTCCTGACCATCTTTACTCCATGCACTGCATGATGCTCCTAAAGACCACGTAATATTCTTCATGGCATATTTCTATCTTTCTAATGAACTTCCATCAATACCCTCTAAACACATATAGAACCCCTTGGTTCTTGACAATGTTTCTGACTTTTTTTTACCCCCATCACCATTTAAAAATTAACAATCTGACTTTAACTTCGTTGCAGTTTAAATAACCTGTCTGCTTGATTGACTTCTTTATTTCTACATACCTAATTACAGTGTTCGATTTGTTATAGAGCTTCTGAACCCTTTCTTTGACCCTGTCAATATTCACATAAAATATTATTCTTCATACATTGATGTCTAATAGACTTCACACTTTTTTTTTAAATTCCCAGCATAGAGCTTTCTTTGCTCGATAGTACTCGCTTAACACTTATATAAAAGCCACTTCATCCTGAAGGTCTGTATGGCCTTTTTCTGTGCCTCTTCCTTATGCCCTTCATTAACTGGAGCCTACAAACGTTTCGCCATCTTTTTTACACTTCTAATTCGCCTCCCCATCTAGACACTCTTTCTGCGTAATGTCCTTCTGACCTCTTGTCAATATGGAGCTGTTGGCTTTCTGGTGGTTCTTTAGCATATTTTAAATTCCCACATTATCCTATTCCGGGCTTACTGCTCATGTGACTTAATTTCTTTCCCCCATTATAACACTGTTTGTCGATTTATGAAAATATATCATGCGATCTCCTTATATTAAGCCCTTTCCTGCATTATGGTTCCCCTTGCCCTTTCTATTTTCCTTGCTCTGTGACACTCGATCTGGTTTGAGTTCACATCTGAAGATTATTTTCTTCTTACGTTTCTTCTGATGTAACCCAATTTACAGACTCTGCTGCCAGATGGTTGTACTGACTTATACTCCCACATACTTTTAGAAAATCTTGCTCTCTAGCTGATTGCATGACCATTTCTGTATCTGCCGCTAGAAAATTTGCTGCTCGATTGCACTTAGTATTTTTATTGACCAGCATATGACGTTGTTCATTGCTTTGCTATGCAACATTTCTTGTGACTGATTTACCATCGCCCTATAAAGCTGCTTGCTATCTTATGGTTCTCTTTAACTTTTCCATACTTAACAAGAGCCCTTGGTGTCTTATTGTCCTGAACTCATATCTGTTCCTATTTATAGTTGCTTGCTGCATTAACAGTTCTCATTATCAGTATAATTGTCTCATCAAAATTATTTTTACTGTCTTAATTTCATCGTGGCCTCACCTTAGTCACTATCCAGAGCTAACTACTGCCCAACGGATATTTCCCTTTTTATCAGCTTTGTCTTGAACTCTTTGTGAATTGCGTGTCTCAAGATATGTGGAGGTATTTTCTGACTGATAGTCTTACGTATTTCTTGTTTATGTTTTTTTTAATAACCATAGTTGCCTGGTGGTTCTATTGACATATTCTCCAGCATTATCTTGTGCCTTGTTCTGCCTGATCATCAACAGTAGTATGTACACCGTAGTAACTTACTACAGTCACTGCCTCGCTGATTACATTTTTGACTGTAACTCAACACCAGTGTTACTTGTGTCCTGAGTCTTCTGATTGCTTTCACCTTTGTCACTAGGAAGTTACTTTATCTTTGACCTTCATCCACATAACAATGACTTGTAGGATACAGGCCCGAAGTTTTTCTCACAAAGTGAATTTTGGTTCATGTCATATTCGTGTTGCACAACGATGCTCTGAATCGCTTGCGATAGTGGAACCTCCTGGATACTATAGCCTTGTGTTTCTGCTCTTTGTTTAAATCTTCTATGGTTCAGCACCTGGCCATATATTTCTGGGCATCAGGCATCTGCGGTGATTGTTTTAAGAAATGATCTCAAGTTTCATATGTCATATTCATGACAATTTTAGGTTGATTCCGGCAGTGGCGTAACCAGGATTTTAGATTGGGTAGGGGGGGGGGGCAACAATCGCCCATACCCCCTATTGAAGTAGGGGGTCCGGGGGTCCTCCCACGGAAAAATTTGGATTTAAACGTGCAAAATGATACTATTTTAGTACTTTTCCTCGTATAAATATATTAAAATATCCTAACACAGTCATGTCATGTTTTCCAATTTTTTTTTTAAGTTACTTCTAATTTTTAATTTTTAAAACTGTCTTACAGTGCCTCTTAAAATATTCAATATAATCGTGTTTATTATAACGATTAACGATACAATTTATCTGTTATTTATTATGTGTTGGTGTGTAATACAGGTGCAATCTCTTCATAAAAGTTTTATAATTTAAAATATTTGAGAAATGCAATATTTTAAGCCTGAATGAACAGAAGAAAAACCACGTTATTTGACATCAGTTAAAGGAAGTTCTCGTCTAGCACGTGAACTGTGAACTCTGATATATAACATGTCACACGTGTTTTGTTTTACACAAAACTGTCGAAATTATTGCCCGTATCTTTACATATTAGAATAAAACACAGTCCAAATATGCACCTAAATTTTTAAAAATATAGCACACATTTTAAGCGTATTTGTAACACCTTTAAAATGGATGTAACTGCTTTTTGAAAACTGTTGTAACGAGAAAAATAACAACCTAACTTGTAAAACAGAAAGAGAACATCATTTGTTGGACTTTACGCCCTATGTTTCACCATTTTGTGTCATATAAATATGTTTTTCAGACATCTTACCGGCAGGTTGTTGGCAAGCCAGTCCCTCTACACCAGAAGGAACAAACTTATCGTTGACGAGAGTAGTTGAGTTCAAGACTGCAGCGAAATCACTGCTTGCCTCTTTAGTGGTCTGTTCATGAAGACGATATTATTTTTTACGAATTCACCTGTCACGCCCGGATTATCCTCCTACTAATGGCTTCCAGTGGCTAAATAAGCGTGTTTAGAGAACTTGGCTAAAAACGCACACAAATAATTTTAATTAACAACAAAATGATTTTGCTGTCGAATTCTTGCATCTCTTATAAACATGATCAGAACTAGATGAACCGAACCATTAAAAAAATAGGTATTAATATGGATTCGTGTCTTTTGTATTGCATGAGAGAAAATCATTTACTTCTGTATTGCGTTTATATGACACATGCCACAACGGATTTTCTGCGGCTGTGATATTGTTCATCATCTGCCTGATCTACTTCTATGTGAGTCGACAGCATAGTTGAGTGTTATTTTTGCATAC
Organism: Medauroidea extradentata; assembly: GCA_003012365.1. Lineage (NCBI taxonomy): Eukaryota > Metazoa > Arthropoda > Insecta > Phasmatodea > Phasmatidae > Medauroidea > Medauroidea extradentata. Next base: position 31,669 of record PNEQ01003344.1, read on the forward strand.
TAGTAAATTAATTTTAAAAATATCACATTGTTTTTTTCCAGATATTACATTGTAATCCAAAATTTAGAATTTTTACATAGCTTCCAACGTTAACATATTTTATGACATCAAGTTGAAGTGTTTGTCTTAGGTCTCCCTTCTTGTAACTGCGACTGTATTTGTGTTTCCTATTATTGAGGAATATTTTCTAACAGAATAAATTGCCTGTTTGTTACTTATAAGACTTCATGTAAACAAATATCACGTGACTATAAACAGCATTCATTTTGTGTGCCTCACAATTATTGTAAGATTATTATTTTATATAAAAAGTTACAGCTATATTATTACTTCATTCACGAATAATATAAATGACACGAAGTTAAAGAACAATCACAAATAAGTAAAGTGTTTCTTGCGAATGTTATAAACTGTTTAAATCGGTAAATACAAAGCAAAACAATTCACTATAAAACACAACTAAAGTTACGCCGCAAATTAGCTTAATTTTGTCCATATTTATCATTCCTCCTTAACAAGCACATGAAAATAAAACATTCTTAGCTCTTAATATGGTCATTTGCAACTAGACACATACTTGCATGTGTTTCCCTTACCCATTGTTAAGATAAACATATGGTTTAAGACACAATGAGAAAAGGATCGATTTTAATCACCACTTCACCGTTCTGCTTAGCTAACAATGTGATTAGATAAATACCAAGATCTCTGAACCGTATAATTATATTGAATCGGTCTTAAGGATACGTATTAGATATTCTGTGAAAACATATTTTCGTTTCGTTAATAGTTGAAACACAAAAGGTCTTGAAAGCATTTTTTGGTATTTGCGTAAGCAGTATTCTGAAGCAAAATCAACTCAATTTTATGCGACATTATGTCAACAGGTCTAAAGCTTCAGAGATACATATTTTATCCCTCCCCCCCCCTTTTTTTCTGTTTTAAATTTCGTAAAATTCTGAAAATACTTTTAGGTGTCATTCTAATAAAGCATATAATACGTTTTTGCACTTCTTAACAGACGGATTTCGAAAAATCCTTAATTAACTTTTTAGGAATTACCTTATTAATGTAAAAATCACTGCTATTGCGCGTCAGGTTCGAGCTATATCAACGTTTCATTAAAACACTTTTAACATCTTTTTTTACTTCGTAAGAGCGCCACCTACTCGCGCGTGAGAGTCTCAAAAGCGACGGAGCAGTAAGGTCGAACCACGGTCTAAGAAGGTAGAGGTCTTGACACTGAGGAATAAAATGTGACTCCTTCATGTCGCCGAGCGCTAGTAGTAATTTGGTGGAAGATTTGACTTGTTTTTGTATTTGGCTTAGCTTAAAATGTGAAGATGTTACCGGAATTGCGAGTATTATATCGAAGAGAAAATGGGAACGTAATTTTGTATTGGAACACATTTTTTTTACAACAACAAAATTTTATTTTTCAATATTATACATGTAGATGCACATTGCAACGTTTCTCAAATTTTGTAGGGCACGAAATATAGTTTTTGTTCGAATGTGTTCACTAAAACAATAATACTCAATATATTTCTTCAGACTACTTTTATAAACAGTTCCACACATGCCATTGCAATTATGGACATGGAACATGTATATACTATATTAG
>PNEQ01003344.1:34292-57002 GCA_003012365.1 Medauroidea extradentata
GGGGGGGGGGGGGGGGGCTGGCCTCCTTGGCCCCCTTGGCCCCTCCCCCCTCCCTCTGGATACGCCACTGGATTCCAGGAAAAGTGGTCCTGATTGGGTAATAATTAAAAAGCATTAAATCTCAATGATTCTGTACTCAAATTGTAGTTGAATGATCATTCTTTTTAGTACCATCAAGTAATTTTAGCTTATTTACTATCAAAGTTGTTATTTTTAATGAAATTGATTAATGGTTTTATACTTGTATAGTACCTTTACTTTGAAAGCCTTCAAACTTGGCTGAGTAAAATTTAATATGAATTTAATACTAATTAGTCACTTATATTACCTCACTACTGTCATCGTACAATGATTGTGAAATGTAAATTTTGAAAATGTGCTAATTGTAATGTATAAAACCAAAGTAGTGTAAATACAGTGTCACACACATAACAAAATAGTATAAAATATTTATAACAAAATAATTATAAATGAGAACAAATTGAGAATTTATTTTCAAAGCTTGTTCCATATAAAGATGGTAACGCCAAAATACAATTATGATTAGTTATCAACTGTTTATTTAATAAAATTAAATAAATCGTCACACACGTAACAATTATTACTACGCGTGTGACGTTACATGTGTGATACATGCCAATTATATTAATTTATATTATTTTAATATCGCTTTTGTTGAGATTGTAAACATATTGTTTAGTGAGAAGGACCAGAGCATAAATAAAAAAAAACAATAAATAAAACACATTTTACACATTAATATCAAGTTTGCCAATAAATCTCATCATCTAAATTAAATTAAATGTATTTTACTAATCATTCATATTTAACTAACGTTCAGATTTAATTTCAGAAATCTAATAATGTTTCCTTTTCTAAAATACACAAATATTAATTTTTAAGGGTAACTACCATGATTGTCTTAATTTTTTGTGTTAGAAGTAAGGGAACGGATTTAAATTCACTTTTTTTTTAATTTGCTGTTACTTTAGTTCTATACTTAAAAAATTTCTTGTGAAATTATGTGACAGATTATATTTTTATGTATTGCTACCAAGTCATTGAACAATAATTCTATGTACTTTGTTGTTTGTCATGGGCACTGATCAAGTAAATTAGTACTATACAGCCTACATAATGTTCATTATAAAATGTTTTTAGAGATTGACTAACATCAGGTGATATATTCAAACACTTCAAATAAATGTATGCTTTATTCATGAAAATGTAGTTAAAATAATGGAGGAAAATTTTGCTAATTAGCTTCGGTCACACACGTAACATTTGTTTGTCACACACGTAACATCAATTTATGATTTTATTGTGACTGTACTATATGAAAGACAAGTTTCTCACATTAGGGTGTATGTTAGTCTATTTACTGTACTACATGAGTATAAATTTGCTTTATATTTACTGCTAATAAATTCACAGAAAAACTGAAACACTGATAAGAATGGAACACACATCAAAATCTCTTAGTCACACACGTAACAAAAAAGCAACAACTTAAAAAAAAAACTTGGAAATCAATTGAATCTGTTTCATGCATTCAGTTTTATTAATTAAGGTCTAAAGTGTTCACGAATACACTCTGATCGAAAAACCACAAATTTAAATTAAAAAAAAAAAATACACAATCACAGAAAATGTACTCCGAAAGCCACACACGTAACACTGGAATGACCCTTCAGCATTATATAAGTTTATATTTATTGTTTCAGGCAAGCTTCTAATTACTCATCTCTCACAGTTTTATCTTCCAACTTGCTGATCAACAGTACCTCTACTATGACACGTTTTCGATTATTTACAGCATACGTTTCTGAATCCCTGGAACAAATATTAAAAGTCAGTTCCTGTATTTCCTAGTACTGAAACAAATGCACTATATGCATACTGATAATTAAGGAAATATGACAGTAAATTAGCCTTACGACAGATTATAGTGTATCTAATGCTTGTATTATTATCTGTGTTAAAGATTCCACATAGACTTGCGAGCTGAAAGTCATGGACGCCGAGACGTAGCCTTCCACTTTAACCCACGTTTCAACCAAGGTTATGTGGTCAGGAACTCATACTTGAGCGATACGTGGGGTCACGAAGAAACAGATGGAGGCCTGCCTTTCATTCCTGGGGTGCCTTTTACCATCAGTATTCACAGCGAGCAGCGAGAGTATAAGGTACGTACCTCTCTTTATTGCCAAACAGATATGTAAATACAATAAGCACAAGAGTTTCACCGATGCAATAGAAAGTAGCCCGGTACTTGGTTATTGCATATTTTACAACTCTGCATGCGTCTGTGGAGAGTACAATACCAACAAAATTTCAGTATCAGTAATTCGAAAATATTTTTGTTTCATAGTTTACATCGACATGCGATACACGAAAGTTGATGACAATATTTTTGGGTTTAAATTACCGTCCGTGTTATCAATATAAATATGACATTCACTTGAGTCGGACTTGAAAATTTGGCTGTTAATCCAACCGTTTACACGATCTGAAAGTTTGCAAGGTATAAGTATGACCGTGTTTGCTCACTTTGACAAGCCTCTCTCTTTCTTCTCTCTTCTCTCTTTCTCCTCTATTTCATTCTCAGTTCCTCGCTTGTCAACTTCATTTCAGCAGCAAGGCATAGCCTGGTTGCTGTGTTGTGACCCAAGACCACTGCATACTGCAAACAAGTTCTTGAAGAAAAAAATACTAGAATGTGAACGTAAACAGGGGGCTTTTGCACAGTCCGGGAAACTCTGATGATTTTTCAGATTATACTTACGATAAACGATCTCGTTAATTTCAATGTGTTTCATACGCACGTAATACGCAGCATCTGCTGAACTAACAATTGGTAAACCATTGACTTTTCCACCGAGTAGAAATTCGTTGATCTTTCTACAAGTTTGAAAGTATTTGTTATGCTATCATATACAGAAACATTAGTTAGTATTTATGTTCATTTTATCACAGTGTTGAGAAACAATTGCACATTCATGATTCTTTTACTTTGACAACGCGGAAAATATTGGATGTAGATACTAGTGTCGTCAGCATCGCAAAATTTGAGAAGTACGTTGTCGTACATAACATTTAATTGTGATAAAGGGAACTACATAAATCAAAATGTATACATATTCACATCTGTGCAATAATAATTTTTAAACCCTCATATTATTGCGTATTTTAGGGCGTAGTAATTAAATTCCCTTCTGTATCACTAAATGATCTAAGACAAACAGGATACATCTACTTGAAACTGCTAATGTTATGTTTCTTCTCTAACATGCAACATTTAAGTGTAAGGACTGCAGTTAATTTTTATTGTACTCATTCGCTATTAACTTCTGTCGCAAAAGACTGGTACATATAGTTCCGTTATACACGTTTAAAGAAGTCTTAAGTTGTTTAGAAATTAATTTAATAAATCAAAATATAATTAACAGGTTTACCAGCTTTGTATACAAATGTTTTATTGCAGTGAGGAGATTCTGATGAATTATTTGCTTCATTAGAATTTAAAGAGCAATTACGTAGATGGCTTCATCATAATGCAGATCTGTAATCTGTGAACTGTTTTATCCCAGTTCAATGAGGAAATAGGGTATGCAATAACACTATTCAACAAATGGGAAATAGGATGGCTAACACTTTTACTGATGTATGTATCTGTTAATTAATGTACAATATCGTGCCTTGATGTTGCTTCCTCATTGAACGATTGTTGATAAAACAATGCTATAACAGCACAGTTGATTGTACGCCAAGTACATAACGTATTTCGCAGGGTGTGTCGTGTAACCAAAGATTATTGCTGTACATGAATACAATAAAAGTTGCCACAACGGCATTGGCTCTGGAGACGAATGTAGAAGACAATACCATGAAGAATATCTTTACGATTCTCCTCGTGGGAAGCTGAAAAACTGCTTTAGAAATTACGGGTACAATATGTGTGTGTGTGCGTGTGTGCATTTGCGCATTTGCGTCTCTCTCTCTCTCTCTCTCTCTCTCTCTCTCTCTCTCTCTCTCTCTCACTGTCTTTCTCTCTCTGTCTGTCTCTCTCTCTCCTTTGAGAGTAACTAATGAGAAAGGATACAATTGACTTCAGTACACAGTTTACAGCGACGTATCATCGACAGTCTGATCTGGTCAGAGACATCCTAATGGTGGCATAATCGTCGGTAATATAGGCGCGAAGTTCAACTTGTGTGTCCATCAATGTCTCGTAAATAAATATGTTGAGATGATCCTAGATGAAGACATCACGTGGTTGAAGTGTGTTGGACTCCACTGTGCTGGCGTGATTTAGGCTAACGTCAGCCTAAACCACCACACGTTTGCCTGTTGTTTGCACTCAGCCCTTCCCCTCCTCGCTTCCAAGGTTGGTATCAGATGTAGACATAAGTAGATACCCTCCAGAATCTCAGTGCTGCTGGGATAATGTGTCAGGCTTACTTTCATAGTCACGAGGAGGGAGAACTCCCGGCAATACGAACGTTACATCCGTATATGACAGCAATGGTAATAAACACAATTCATTGGTCGTTTTCGTTTGTAATGAACAAACGCAGCAATGCGAACCATGTGTTTTATATGGCATAATTCAATACTTTTAAGATTAGTACAATTCGATGTGTTTTTTAGTTAATTAAATTCATTACACGTACTTTGTTGTCAAAGATTTCATGTGCTATAAGATCTGTATGTATATCAATTATAACACCATTATGACTCATGAAAACATTCTCCACGTCGCTTTGTACGTAAATAACATACGATTTTTTATTTTGATGAACTGTTTAGGTAGATATCAGTCATAAATTAAATTTAGTCAGAGTACAACATAGTTATTGACATTCAAAGTCAGCTACAAGTTTATATTCATCTCTCTACCAACATTACGACAGAGCGAAGTGGCACAATGGTAACACTTTGGAGCTGCATTCGGCAGGATCCGATTTACATCGCAGGATCCGGCCAATTTGTTTCAGGTTTTCAATGGTTTTTCCAAAATCGCTACAGGCGGTTCTATGTCTGATTTTAACAAGGCCCGATGCTAATGCCTTTCCCAGGTCCCGTCATTTTGTCAATAAGTTTGTTGTTTCTAATAACCGAGCTGTCGGCGAGACATAAAGCCTACTTTACAAGGTACACTATCAGGCCCAGAGGACTACCCGCCGCTACACGGCTTGAATTATGTAGCAGTTGTTGATGCATTATGTATTGGATTTCGGAATGGGATGGCAGCCCATTGCCGGCCCTCAACGTGAGGAACATGGATCCACTGCAATTTCCATCAAGTTTCCTACATACGATAAATCGAGGACCGCTCTACCGAGGAATCAAACCCTGATCGTCTTGGTGAAATGTGAGAGGTTTTACCTCTCAGCCACTGCTTTCTTCATAAAGCTTACTTACTTTACTGTTATTACCAACTTAATGATGATGCCTTATTGTTTCACACTCATCACTATAGTTCGATTTTATGTGCTAAAGTAGGCATTTTCTACTATGTAGGAGTGTAATTTTAATTTTGTTAATTAAATATAGTAAGCGATTCTCTCTGCGGCTTCCTGATATCTCGGCGATATTGTAGGTAAGCGATGTTGTGTGCAAACGAACGAGAGATTAGTCAGTGGCGATCGCACTCATCTAGTGGTCAGTCGGTCCGTTGTGACACTAAAGGTTGTTCATTATTTTGCTCTATTCGTAATCATTACAATAGTTTTATTTTCAGACTATCGGACCATGCTGGCCCTGGGGAAGACACTCTGATCTCCAAAATAATGTATAAAAAATCATGTCATATTAACAGTTCTAATACTAATCGTAAAGATTATGTGCCTAAGAGAGGCAAATTTGGTAATTAGTTATCCTGAAGAAGTAGATAATGTGTGTCATCGACAAATAAAAGTAACTTGGTGTATTTTTTTTATGAGGTGGAGGTGTGCCAATAAAGATTAATCTTACGGAAAGTCGCAAAGAAGTTTCAAAAGGGCCGAAAATTTCAAGGAATAAGTCGAAGGAGTTACGAATTAAGTGTAAAGGTGCCTCAGAGGAGTCAAAAGTGCAACATGTGTCCAGAAGGAGTTCCGAAGAAGCCTCTAAGTAATCATGAGTAGTTAAAGGCCAACAAAAGGTATCAACGATGTTTCGAAGGAGTAGAAGAAGTCACGAACGAATTATGAGAAAAGAGAAGATGTCAATAAGAAGTCAAAAGAATAAGTGGTAAAGAAGCCATAAGGAAGTTAAATGAGTAATAAAGGTTTCACAGAGGACTACAAATTAGTCAAAGAAAGCCATCTTCAAAGGAGTCAAGTGAGTCACGAAGGAGTCAGATGCTTTAGAGGAGTCACAAAGGAGTCAAATGAGTTACAAATAAGTCAAAGGAGTTCGTCTACAAAGTGACAAGGAATTCATAAATGAGTCTTAAAGAAGTTAAATTAGTGTTGATAGCTTGCTCGGAGATTTTATGTCAAAGAAGTTGATGTGGGTTAGTCGTTAAGTAAGGAGTGAGTAAGCATGCACATAGATAATTAATAAAATAGGAATTATAGTATGGCAGGGACAGAAAATCTGGCAATACAAGAAAATATGCTACAGATTTTAAAGAGAAGTTTGCAGTACAGAAAGTATAGTTGGTAGCATAAGTGAGTTTGGTGACAAAAGCAAAGAATCAAGCTTAAAAATTAAGGCCAAATTGTATTCTTGAAAAGCGATACTATACAGGATTTTAGTTTCTCCATAATATGTACACATACACACATAGGTTGTGTATTTGTTGTGCTAAACATTTTGAGGATGTTTTCCTGTCACCGAAACGAACCAAACAGTTCATATGAACTTAGACTAGAAAATCACTTATTTCTGAGTCACATAGCAGATTTGTAAATCCATAAAAAAAAAAGCATCTGCATATGTACTTAAAAAATAAGGTGCAGTGATTAGTATTAATTTACCGACTAACACTTAGTCAGATACTTTTAATGTTTTTATGCCCCAACATCTCTATCCAAACAGATGTCATGAATGTTGCATATCTTAACAATAACGCACAGTGGTTACTCTAAAATATACCCATCAAAATTTAGTCAGATATTCCTGCTCTTGTGAGGAAGTATCTCTTAATTAATTTTCACTCTCTTTGTCCTGTAGACATCAAGACTGTGCATACTGCGTTGATTACGCTAAACTTTAACGACGACCACTTGATGTTGGAAGTACAACAATAATGTACAGTGATATCTTTATACCTCTACCAAGGCCTTGTACTGTTCGAGGACACGGAAAACGTCCAAATAAATTTAAAATATATATAAATGAAAAATACCTACAACACTTAGGCACAGTTTCTCAATGTCTGACTTTATTCTGATTATCTTCCGATTAAAATTTAACCAATGGTTAGCAGCAATATCTGTTTCTAAAGTACTGATTAAGATTAATCAATGGGTTAGAAGTCGGTAACCATTGGTTATCTTAATCATAAGAAGAGGTATTGATTACAGAGTTAAACAGGACTTTTAAAACAAACAAGATTACAAACAGTGACAATTTTTTAGGTTATGATGACAGATGATTTAAATTTCTTGTTTGAAGATGATGATGATGAAGAAATAGTAGATTTCATAAACAGGCCAAGACTTTTTCGGGAACGCCCAAATCACATTTAAATAGATGACAATGAATTTGTTATGAGATTGCGGCTGAGTAAAAATACTGACCTAGCACTACTAGAAAAAATTGTACAGCTGGAAGTGACCACAGACAAGTGTGTACTTATTTATTGCATGTTTTGTTTACATCCCACAAACTTTAGTACGTTCGGGTAAGTAATATTCTTTCGTAGGTTATGTGAAAACATTTGGTGATTATTGCACATGCCTTCGTATGATGTCTCTATACTTCCATACATTATTTTGCATAATTGGTAAGAAACCTTTGTTAGATATATTAACACACATTTGTATGTAATATTACGTATCTTGGGTAATGGTAGTAAAAAATACATTTTTATTTCTTCTGGAAAATAAAACATACGATGATCAAGGAATCTGGATTGAAAAGTTCTTAATATAAACTAGTAGATTATGTTACATGTTTTTCGATACTTTTGTATGTTATAATATCTATTGTAGGTTATGTATAATTGTGTAGGTTATGTTATACATAAAGGTCCCTAGATGAATAAAATTCTACTTCGATTTTCTTCCATGCATCTTCTTTCTGCTTCCGAAGTACGGTGTTATTTTTATTTTATTTTTTTGTATTCTATGATACGGGCGTATTTTTCAGCACGGGAAATTAGCATTTCTGTTTCCACAGAAACAAAATTTTCGGCACGCGGCCGTTTATTTTCTTCCATTACGTATACAAACACTGCTAACCAGCACAACTAAATAAACAAATAAAAGCTTTACTGCAGCCAATCACAAGCTTATATGTCATTGCATGGTTGCCACATTTACCTTAACCGATACTTAGCTAAACATAAGATTAAAGTACATTGAGAAACAATTCATATTTAATCACCACTTAATCAATAGCAGAGGTCAAGACTGCATGTATTTCAACACTAAGGTGCAGTGATTACTCTGAACTATAACATCAAACAAATATTAGGTGTCTTGTTGGAGTATCTCACTTTAATATTCCCTAACATCTTCATCCCGACCGAGTCAATACTATATATACTCCAACAATAAAGTGCAGTGATAACTCTGAACTATAATGACAAACAGATCAAGAGCGTCACATTATCATCCTCCATGGCTTTATCCCAACAGACGTAAAGTGTTCGTGTACTACAACCATAAGGTGTAATGTTTTCTCTGAAATACAAAGGCTAACACTCAGCCAGATGTTCCAACATTTGCTGGAAGGTCTCACCTAATAATTCCCCTATTTAGTAATTTAGACAGGTGTCAAGACTGAATGTACTTAAAAAATAAAAGGGGTGAAATTACTCTAAAATGTACTGACAAGCAGCACTTAGATATCACTGCTCTTGTTAAAGAGCCCCATTTTATCGTCGTCCTACCTCTTCATCCTTACAGACATCAAGACTTTGTGTACTACAACCATTAGATACAGACACCTCTTTAAACTATCAGGACTGACACTAAGCCATATTTTCAGTATTTGTTGGAGGGCCTCGCCTAATAATCCCCCTACTTGTTCATTTAGACAGATGTCAAGACTGTAAGAACAGTAACAGTAAGCTGCACTGGTAACTTTGAAATATACTGCCAAACATTTAGTCATGTATTCACACTTTGGTTAGAGATCCTCACTCAGCTGATCCCTATCTCTTCAACTCGACCTACAATAAGCATGTGTGTACTTTAATAATACAGTGCATTTATTATTCTGAAATGTATCGACAAAAACTTTTCTTTTACCAGTCATGCTGTGCTAATGCTGTGCTCATGCTCTGTGGAGAGGCCCTCTCCATGCATACAACAAGATATGTAATCTGGCTGGAAATGTCCTTGCATTCAATTAGGATGTCAACACCACACATAACACAGATGAGAATTTTAATATTTTTAATATTGTCAGTTTAACACTAATAAAACACAACACTGAGTTAATGGTTTGGTTGGCCGTAGTATCAGACATGCTCAGCGGATACAGCTTGAGCACTGGAATGGGACTAATAGGACACATTGCTGCTGTTGGCAGTTGGTCTCGCAAATGCGACTCTAGTATGAAGAAACTGGTGATAATAATTAAAAAAAAATTTTTATTTTGTTGGTACTGGAAATTATTTAACTCGGCACATAAATTATTAGCTGTAATGCAAATACTATGAAAACTATACTCTGCTACCACTGCTGTGGCAAAATAGTGTGACAGACTCAGTCTGTAGTTTGCTTGCTAGAAAAATTGCAAAACAATTTTTAAAAAGAGTATTTTATAGCTATATGTGAGAAAAACACTCACCTGTAAATTAAATTGTAACATATAGCATATTATCATTGTTGATAAGGAAAACAACAATTGATAAATTGACTAAAAGAAGAGGCTTGGCCAGTTATTTAAATATTTTCTAAAAAAAATAATAATAATAATAACATTCTAACAGAGGATAGGCTATGTTAACTAAGTAAACTAATAATAGAATAACCTCACTGATAACCAAATAAAACAAAATAATCGATTCAAATTTACAGGTAATTTTGTAGAGAACAATTTCAAGTTGTACATAAATATGTTATTTCGAATACATTTTGACACATTTTAATAAGTTAACCAAACATCTCATAAAATATACGAGTTCATCTGTGATTTAGTAAGCTGTTTGGAAAGAATTCGAGTTGCGTTATGCCAATATTGAGAAATTAAGCAAAAACTCACAATCCATGGAGTTATACCGCACACAAATGTTGGAAAATTGGACAATTCTGTCTCATCCTCATGAGTCGTAGACAAAGGTGTAACATATATGGAGGAGAAGTCATCAATATATTAGGGTAGAAATTGTATTACAAAGATAGAAAAACTTATCTCGCACACCCCACAACATCGTTATCTAATAATTAAGTCATAATAACTACATAAACATATCTCTATGAAATAATAATAGTCCTCCTGGGCAACTTCATTCAAATACAGTATGTTGAGAAATTCATATTACCAACTTCTTGGGCTGATAGAGAGGGCTGAGTATACAATAATTTGAATTGGATGATTTTTCCAGAAATTTACCTTTCTGTGCTACAGCCATTACAATGTGTCGGATGTGCCGGTGTTGTTTTATAACTGGATAGGACGGCAGAGGATCGCCTGATGGCATGTGACATTTGCCCTTCTGTGGTATCATGCCTGGAGCCCTATTTTGTGCCTGTGTGTCTCCGATCAACATGGTTCGGTACACGTTTGTAGAATACACTGACATGATGTTGGTGTATGGTACAGCGGAAGGGAATGGAAGAGCAGCTCGTCGGTTGCATCAAGAGCGATATCTACAATGCACGACTCCATTGCATACGCTTTTTGCCAGTATTGTGTGATGGTTCCGAGAACGAGGTACCTTCACCGTCGAGAGGAGGGACTGGTGCTCCAAAGTGATGCCACACCACAGAATTGGAGGAGACTGTACTGCACTACATTGAGCAGGACCCGCCAACAAGTACACCTACAATTGTGCGTGCGTTAGATGTTTCTAACAGCATAATGTGGGATGTTCTGCACAAGCAACAACTACATCCTTACGACCCCCAAATGGTAAAGGCGTTTAAAACAGCCGATTTTGTACTATATGTTAACTTCATAATGTGGTTTCCGCACCACTGCATTAATGAGCCCCACTTTCCACGAAGAGTTCACACTAACATAGTACAAAAGTTACCTATAGATATTATCCCGAGTCTGTAAAAGGAGCACGACACTATATTTGTGGTCTAGCTATAGAAATGTCACAGTACTGGCCAAAAGGCATATATTTGTGCGATATCACGTGATCAAGAGGTTGCAGTGTTGACATAAGGTATGACCAGGACATGTGAAATGCCACTGAGACAGAATGTGTACTCGAAATAGAGGTGCTCATGTGTTGGTAAGCAACATCTAAATTTTATGAGCTGAAGCTGAAGGACGTCGGTGCATTACAGGACTAACTATGCTCGAAAAAAAATTAATCGAGACAGAATGTTGAAAACTAACGGAAAAATGATGATTCATGAGTAACCACTTAATATTAATATGTCGTACCCTGTAAAAGTGGTCACAAATTGACAAATATTGTATAATAATATAAACGAAATGTGAATAGTACCTGGTAACAACATTTTAAAATTCACACCATCTGTTTACAGTGGTCCTAAGTATGTCTATTTAACATTATTAAAGCATGCTGCACTATTAAAAATAAAAAAGCATTAAACTATGATTTTTTATTTAAATTTAATTACTTTGCTATACTGTGTAAATTATTTTGTCTTGCCTGCAGGTCTTCGTGAATGGCAAGTTGTTCGCTTCTTACCATCTACGACATGCCTCAGCACTAGTGACCAACATAGACATTGATGGTGGAGTTACTATCGACTCAGTCACCTACCAAGCAATGGTCGTAAGTATTTACTGCAGGCATTTGTAAATTGTTAGTTGTTTGTTTAGTTCAAACTATGACATGTTCCACCCTTGTAACCCATGTGGAGATTCATGGCGGCAGAGTGATTGTTGAGTGTCGACTCAGTCTCCTACCAAGCAATGGGCAGAACAACAGCAGGAGTATGTAAATTGTTAGTTTTTCGTTTCGTACCATCTACGACATGCCTCAGCACAAAGCCTGTACCCAGTACTTCTAAACAGTGTAGCAGTTTTAAGGGCATTTTTATTACAGACAATTTTGATACGGGGCTCTTACAGGCAAAACAACTTTCAAAGAATGTATCATTCCCTCAGTTGATTCCGCGAGGTACAGCGAGAGGGTTTTCCCTGGAGTCCTGTGCAACGCTGAAGGCGGGCTGTGGGAAGGGGGCGCGCCTGGGCACACATCAATATATTAATATTTTGCTACTGGTTATGGAAGTGGTATTTGATGGGCACAGCTTTGGCCCAAGTATAAAAAAATACGCTAGATGTAAAACAACAGTAGGTATATCTGTGCATTTTCCGCACATATGAAGTTCAATGGACACAAATGCACGTATTTAACCAACATGAAAACTAAACAGCTGGTTATCGATTTCACAGGTTTGCATTTTACTCAACAGGATGCCAGGTTGTACACAGTAACAATGATGCCGATCTTGACTTTGTGGTGTGTATAAATTCTGCTGAAATCGAAACAACCACTCTCATAGGTGAGGACACAGACCTAACTATAATACTGTTGAACTGGATACCTACTTATACCTTAGACATTTATGTTAGAAATTATGTAAAGCACCAAGGTATATAAAACGCACTGCCCTGAATGATATTTCACATATGCTAACTACTGTTATTTGTACAAGTCGTACCTTAAAGTATGTGTGATACCAAATCGCAAATATTCAGCAAAGGCAAATATAAACCCCTAACAAATATGAACAAAAATGAAGACAAAAAAGATAAAATTCTACTCTTCTGTAAGTCAAGCCTTCCACAAAGTTATGTCAAACAAACAGGTTGCAGAGTAATTTTTTTTTTTTTAATCTTCTGATAATATTCTTACTAAATGCCACTGCTGATTTTTTAAGTTATGATAGTAGATACTTCCTTCAACACAATCTACAGCGAAGTACACCTATTCCAGAGTTTACCACCAAATATGTGTATCGAGAAAGTGTTTCCTTCAGCCTCCAGCGGAGGATGGTATCTCCAGGACAAGACTATTCTAAAACTCATGGAGTTATATAAATTACTGAAAGTAATGTACTGTAGATGTTATACAGAACGTTCAACAATGAGGTCAGATGCCGTAACCCTGAATTACCATCAGATTTCCAGGTGTTATAATGGTATGGCTCCTTATAAGGACAATTTAGAAGCTGGACAATTTTGAGTATACAGTGATTTCTTTTATATTTTAACCTATAGGTATATCTGGATTTCTACCTTATCTGATAGTATTCAATAATTATAAAAATGTTAACATTGTAAAAGTTTTAAGTTATTAGTAGACGTGTGGATTTAAACCATTGTGTTTCATAATTGCACTACATACATTTTAACTCTTTTCGTAATTCGACTAGATGAACTCAAAAATCCTTTAAAAATATTCTGAATACAGGCAAAGAGTGTAGTGAACTGGCTGATTCATGCTTCCTGAATACTAGAGTGGGCAACATGCATCAGGCGGTTTCAATGTTTATGCTTCAAGCAGTCTAATGTAACTGGCTGATACATGCTTTTTCTTCAAGGTTGGAGTGGGCTACATGCGGCAGGTGATTTCCATGTTATTTTGCAAGCACTGTGGTAAAACTGGCTTATACGTGCTTCTTCTTCGCTCGGGTGGGCTACATGCGGCAGGCAAATTCACTTCTTATGTTGCAAGCAATGTGACGCATCTGGCTGAATCATGCTCCTTGTTTGTAGGCTGGTGTGAGCTACATGCGGGAGTCGAGCACTAGCCTTGCTCTGGTGAATGGATTCGCTCCGGGCAGCGAGCTGATCGTGGTTGGAAGGGTACAGCATCATACACAAAGGTATGACACATGTACATCACCTTCACCTCTTGATGTACTATCATTTGTTCTGCTAAGTTTATCTTCTATTGTGTAAAAACAAATGTGCTTCCTTTTATTTTATCTTTCTGCTCTCGTTTTGTGAGGCACAAGCGGATTAATTGTTCCATTTTAGAAGACAGGTTAGCAGGCACTCGTGGAAACACTGTTGTAGGAGTCACATACGGAAACTGGTGGTATGCGTATTTAAGCTAAGTGTAAAGTTATTTATGTACAGGATATTTCAGAAATATTTTACAAACTTGGAGGGTTGGTTCCTTATACCAAAACAAGAAAATATGTCCGTACAAACATTGGTCCGAAAATCCTTAGTTTTTAATGCTGGTTTAGTTCAGTGTGTTGCAAGGTAACCAGTAGTAAAATCAATGTAGTTGTTATTGAATTATGTTATTGATATAAGTATGCTGATGTCTTCATCCGTATCCTCTATGGCGGATGTGTGAGTATTTTACAGGGTGCGACAGTGTATGATTCTATATGTGCATGTGTGCGAGAAAGCAAGAGGATGTGATTTCGAACATTTGCTGTGAGTTTCTGAATTGGACAGTTCCACCGATGCTAATATCATAAACTCACAATAAATATTAGAAATTACATTCTCTTGCTTCCTTACACGCATGCACCTCACACACTGTCAAACTCTCATACATCCGTCGCAGAGAAAACCAAAGAGGGGATCAGATACTTGTATCCGTAACATAATATGCAATTACCAAACAACATTAATTTTACTACCAGTTACCTTGCTCTACATTGGAGTAAACTTTCATTGCCGTAACAACTCAAAAGCTATATACGGATATTTAGACATATGTTTATATGGACTTTTTGTTCATATTTAAGAAACCCACCTTTCAAATGTGTACATTTTTAACTGAAACACGCCGTATATATACAGGTATGTCCAGAAACTACCGCAAATTAAGCACACTACGCGAATCCTGGGCTAAACTGAAGACGAAAATGTAAGTGGCAAACTGTTTGCGACGATATTTTATGTGCCCAACGTGGCAAACCTGAACGGAGAAAGTCCCCTCTATCGCCCTACGTTCAAGTAAAAGTATAATCATGTTTGGACTGCTCGGAATTTTAACCTGTATTCATAACATTCAGGTCAGATTAGTAGTAGTAAGATATTTGTGGAGCGCAAGAGGAGAATAACTACAGTGCTATGTTGCCACATCTTGCATACATGTCATGCAACGTTTTGCCAAAACATTTTCGCCTCTGATTAACCCAGGATGTGCAAGCTGAATAGCGTTATTGAGATCTTCATCCCAACAAGAAACAGCTTTTTCAACTCTCTCTTTCGTGAAAATAAAGGGGGTGGTCACCATCTGATTGTCTAGAACTTTTGTGCTGTTAGATGTTTTGAACATTTCATGAAGCCTTTCCGAACTGTACACCCAATATAACAAAAAAAAAAAAGGTCCTGTTGTTTCAAGTCGCTAACATGCACCATTTATAATAATATGTAATATATTGGTTATGTGCTAAGTATATAATACCTACTAAGTAGGCAACAACTTATACACCCATAATGGAATCGTACACATAACAATTATAAATGCTTCCTGTGATACAGTACTTTAGAAACATTTAATGTATTTCAAACAAGTAAACCTCAACAAACTTACTTTCAAGCAATTCCATACACATCCATGCCTATCACACACCTTCATATGTGGCGTATTTCAGATCTGAATCTCTGTAAAAAGCGATCAAAATTAAGGTGACAGCGATCCTATAATCTCTTAGCACAGGTTGTAATTTTCACATCACACGCAATGTATTGCAGTAACTGACAATTTTAACGATTTTTTTCTTATAAATGGTGCAGTCTAGCGACTTGAAACAAAGGAAAATATTTTGTTGCTTACGATGTACCACTTCTCTTACTTACTGTAAGATAAGAACAATTAGTATAAGGCAGAGTGAATAGCTAAATGTATTATTAATTAAAATATCGGGCAGTCGGACATAAGAAACTGAAAACTTGAAAACCAATCCCGCAATTACAAAGTGCGTATAATACAGTTGGCATTTGAAATAATCAACAGGACCAAGCAAACCCATTTAATAATATGTTCCTGGAGTGTAACTACCCCTGACAGTGTAATTAATTAAATATGAAAACATCATGTCAGGTAGATAACACAAAATTAAATTAATTAGTGTGCATCATAATGAAACAGTTCATTGAAATCATAAGTAATGAAACATTGATTGATCGTAGGTGATGACATAACGCGATGCACAGCGTTATTAAATGTTATGTAGTGACGTATAACTTGGCTGAAAGTAGCGAAGAGCAGACATCTCGGTAAGGGCATGTTGGAACAACACCAGACGGCCACAGTGGAAGAACGTAGGTTTTCCAGGAAACAGCCTTTAGAAGCTGGGGAACCGCCGGTAGAAATGAGCTCCATTATTGTTAATATGTTGAAGTTGAACTCTGATACGTTATACGTAAAATTTAAACTTACACAGTTGAATTAACAAGCTGTTGAATACTTGATTACTTGAACAGTCTAACTAGTGAAATATATAATTATGGAATAATTGAAAAGTTGAATACTTGAATTATCGAATTACTGAATCCTACACTGAAACAAAATGAAGGAAATTGGAGAATTGATTAATGGACGAAGCAATCAAAGGGCGTAACATTCGGACGCAGTAGGGAGACTTACCTCGGAGGGTAGACCAGAGATGACTAACATCTTGAAGTACCTTGAAACGTTAAAGTAAATGAATTCCTAAAAAATTAATAACATCTGCACTTAAAGAAACACTACTACATGACGTTAAAATATGAAAGTCCCGTAGACTAAGCCCTCCCGAAGCACGGTAGCAACACGGAGATATGTCATGTCTCTTCAAGTAGAGGCGATACAGTAGCGCAAAATAACGGGCGAAACAAAGCGTGGGGATGTTAGAATAGTTCAGTGGGCGGCCAACAAATCGTGCGGGGATTTTAAAATCAGCCAATGAGGGCGCAGAAAGAAGTCGAACGCGGCATGAAGCGATAGAAAAATAACAGTACAACGGTGACATTTTATGCCTGCAGGCGAGTTAAAGTAAACTCTGTTTCATATAAGTTTGGATAAATTTGACAGCAACTTATGGGCAATAATTTTCAGTATTTTGTGATATTTTGCACAATGCAAGACATTTTTTTAGCTCTAAAATGAACTTGGGATGTCGATTTCAGCATTTTTACTGCAAAGTTTGTCTTGTGTAGTGATACAAATAACAAAATTTTACGAACTATTGCCCATAAGTTGCTGTCAAATTGATCCAAACCTAAATTAAATGGAGTATAGCAGACTTGCTTGTCTTGCATACACTAAGGACGCGCGGACGTAAGGGCACTGGCACTGTGAGAAGCGTGGCTGCATGCATGTACGGTATTTCCTGTGGATTGTATTACAATATGATAGCGGTGGCGAGATGCCAGCTGTGACGCAGCCTAGCTGTGTTTGCTTGTCTGGACTGAGAGACATGAAAAAAATGTAGCCCAGCAAGTAGAAAAAAACTGCATGAAAATAAATAATCATATTATCCTTCAGTTATTAATAAATGTTGATTTCAATTAATAAATCTCTTTGACATTAAAAATAATATATCATGTGCCGGAAAATACGAATGAAAATAGCATAAAACTGATAAAATGGCACAACGATATAATGTTCAAAATGGCGTCATGACATGTTCAAAATACCCTACAGCACAAAAGTTCTAGTCAATAAGATGGTGAAAGATGGTGACCAGCCCCATTATTTTCATAAAAGAGATGGGGGAGTTTTACAGAGTGACTTCTTGATGTATTGAATATCTCAATAGCACTTCTCGTTGTGCGAAGAATTGTACACAATTTTTAAATTAGATTTTAAAGTATGAATTTTTCCCTCCATGGTTGCGCTGGGCAACAATTTAATCGAATAAGTAAACCTAATTTTTGATAACGAATTACCTCCCAAATTTCGTAACATAAGCAAAAAACACTCTGTGTGTGTGTGTGTGTGTGTACACACAAACACACGTGTTTTTCTTTCGTCATAGCAAAGGCTTAAGGTGGCCATTTGGGTGAATGTATTTTGCACATTCGATGCTTATAAGTGCGGAAGCGGTATGAAATAGACAATATGCGTATTACGTCTTTCCCTAGCCTCTAGGCACAAGTAACTGGTAACAGTCGAAGCTGTGCAGTTCGTTCGGCGGCCAGATTAGACGGCGATTGTAATGCAAGTCTTAAATTGATTGTTTTAATGTGCTGTGCTAGTTATGTGCGCGACTGAGTGTTGTTGTGTGGATGAGTACAGATTCGACGTGAACCTGGTGAGCGAACATCCCCCAGAGACAACACTGCACTTCAACCCACGTTTAAACGAAGGCGTGGTAGTACGTAACACATTCGCTGGTGACTGGGGAGCTGAGGAGCGATCTGGTGGTCAACCCTTCAGGCCTGGCGAGACCTTCACCTTGCGTTTCCTCAGCGAGGGTCGTGGATACAAGGTAATGTGTATATTCCCACTTAGCTGGTCGTCTGCTCCAAGCAAGGACCCGGGAAGCTAACTTTTGTAGATGGTTCTTTGATTGTGCCTTGACAGCTGTGTCAGTCATTCATAGTAAACTTTGTGGTAAAATCAAGCTGCGAGCATATCGATACAACCATGACACTGGATACGTTGTAGCATAAGATCGCAGAACAAGCTAAAGGGCAGAAATTACCTAAATGAGTAAATACGCACTAATCATGAGTCGAACCTTTCGTGATGACTTATCGACTTCGGGTGGTTCAGTACATTGGCTGACCTGCGAGAAATACATAGATTTGATCCTATCAGCCAGTAGAAAACGCAACATGCGGAGAGGAAGTTATAGCACGTGTATATTGACAACAATAGTTGCAATATTATTATATATTGTTACGTTAATGTTGTGGCCACTAGACAAGATGATGCTACTCTTAAAGCCGTAGAGTGAAAATAAGATAAGGCGATAATAGGCTTCTGCACATGTGACGTACGTATCACATGATAGTAGTCACGATGTTATGAATAAACTGACAATGCGCCAATTGTAAATTACCAGTAAAATGTAGGCTACTTAAAAAAATATATTAGTCTTGTATTTTCATGCGGCATTGCAATAAGTACTGCATTTGGCGTAAATTAAGTTGTGTTACTGACAAAGCAGCTGCTGTACACGTTTATAACTCACTGGAGTTCAAGCCATACCCGTTCTTACCCCCTTAAATAACCGGATTTCACGCAATTTCACGAACTAAATGAAAGTTGCTGTAGAGTTATGAGTAAACAGACACGCAATAACAAGTACAATGACGACACAGGGACACCACCATGGCAGCACATTTTTTTTTTTTTAACTGAGATAAAATAATAACTCTATTTATTTTCGTTTATCTCGATATATACGAATGCAAATACAGAAAGTGAGGTACTGTTGTTCATTAAATTAAACGTACTTTTAAATAAAATTGAATTTAAATTTAAGTTATTTTCCTATTGGTGCGTAGTCTGTGATGTGTAACAAAGTCCAGTTCTGCACTTGTAACAGATAAGAACTGCTAGCTTCCCAAAGAGAACATATTAACAGTTATAATATAGACCATTGCGGCCAACAGCGGAAGAAAATCACTAGGTTGCTTCTTTGTGTGCAAAAATTCGTTTTGCTAGTGATCGTGGTAGATAAGGAGTAATAGCATTACACATGTATGAAGCCACTGATGCAATTGTCGCACGAAACACGGTCTACATATTCGAAAAGTTTCGATTTAAACAGTAAACATATACAAACCAGCACAATCATCATAGTGACAAAACACGTCCTGCTATGGTACACATCACAGGCCGTCCGATCATACTACTGCGCAGCCCGATGAGCGCTCTATATCTATATTTACTCTAAGCTTATATGAGAGGTATTTTGCCAACATTATTTTTGTACCAATTCCCAAGGCTTACATCCGTTACATGAATGGTAATCCAGTCTTATGTAGGTAAGCAAAGATAACTGTTAATGAACAATTAAATAACCCCCAAATAGCTGGCGAACAACAAATAGTTAAACGTGTCACAATATACGCATGTTTTCTTTTGCATATGCAATGTTTAATATATAGTATATAGTACCCTATGTGCAAAACATTAATCTTTTCAGGAGAGTGAAAACTACCAGTTCGTATCATTTAGTTAGTGTTTGCGATATTTATTGTTACAGTAATGCAGGAACGTTAATTATTCCTGTTAGTCTTTACATTTCATATGTACGTGGTAAAGTACGCAGATAATGCGTCACATTTATTATAACCTCTGACACGTAGGAGATATTGACTGTTGTGAAATCGCACATAGAACTTTACCAGAAAGAACAAATACGGCATAGAAAGACAAAATCAACATTAAATCATTTTGATTGTAACTAAGTGAATTTAGATCGACAAATTTTACCATCACAAATAAGTTGTACTAAGATAATTAATCAAACCAAATCATAAAGAAATTTTAGGTACCTATGTCATCTATCTATGAGTAAAACAGTTCATCTCGCGAAGGATTTGTTTTTACTCAATAATGCTAAATTTTAATGTATTTTGACTTTGCTATAAAGCTATAACATTGCACGAAAGCCTCTTATATACACAGCGTTAGTCCCTGAGTTTTGGCTGATTGAAGGGCTAAGATGCACTATACAGAAGGGTACGTTCTATTCCTGATAACACTGTCTTCTCTGTGGTGGTGGGTGTATTGATCTGTACTAAGCTGTAGGTTGTAACTTACAAGTTACTGAAACAGACAAACATCTGTGATGGCTGGCTCATCATATTTTCTCCATTCTTAAGGATGGAATGTTTGACACAGACATTGCCTGTCCCATTCGGGCAATGAAATTCATTGAACAAGTGAGTAGAGCAGAAAAATATTGCCCCAAAGAAGCATGGGCTCTATCTCCCTCACGGTCGTAGACGTACAGGTCAGGACACTCGCCTATCCACCAATATCTTGCTTGACCCCCCTCCCTTGTTGTTTGGCTGTAGTTCACCAAGTTACCGAGAATATTGTGTTTGGCGCTATCAGTGCGGTCGGACTCAAACTCCGCCCACTTTTTTTCCAGTGTTTACATTATAAAATAAATTAAGGTTGCTGTAGCCCTAATTTAGGATTGTGAGCGACGGTAGTATTTAATAAATTTATAAAAAAATATACGTTTTGATAAAAAATGAGAGGGAAGTGGGCGGAGTTTTAGCCCGACCGCCCTGACAATAGCGCCAAACACGCACATATTCTCGGTTGGGGGTCACGGGTCTAAGAGGAAGAGGTCTTGACACTGTGTATGCTCTCCAGCAAGAGAAAATGACCTCTTCATGTCGCCGAGCGCTAGTAGTCATTTGGTGGAAGATTTGTCTTGTTTACATCTCGCGTTTTAACATTTTTGCAATTATTTACATAAAATAATGTTAATAAGATAAGCTGATATAGTATGTACATGTTCCATGTCCATAAATGCATTGGCATGTGTGGAACTGTTTATATAAGTAGTCTGAAGAAATATATTGTGTATTATTGTTTTAGTGAACATATTCGAACAAAAACTATATTTCGTGCCCTACAAAATTTTAGAATCGTTGCAATGTGCATCTACATGTAAAAGATTGAAAAATTATTTTTTGTTGTTGTAAAAAACGTGTTCCAGTACAAAATTACGTTCCCATTTTTTTCTTCGATATAATACTCGCAATTCCGGTAACAACTTCACATTTTAAGCTAAGCCAAATACAAAAACAAGACAAATCTTCCACCAAATTACTAGTAGCGCTCGGCGACAAGAAGGAAGTCATATTTTATTCCTCAGTGTCAAGACCTCTACCTTCATAGACCGTGGTTGGGGTCAAGTTTCCAGGCGAGTGTCCATACCTGTTCTTCTACGGCCGTGATCTCCCCTTTTAGTAGAATAACTGTTTTATACTTATTTCTGTATATCTTGCACAGGCGATGATGGTAGGCGATGAGGAGGTGACAGAAGGTGGTGAGTCTGTGGCGTCCGGCGGTCCTCAGTACACGATGGCGATGATGATCTTCAGTGGGCGGCGATGGATGTCCTCGGTGGGGAGGGTGCGGGTGTCAGGAGTGGGCAGGGCCGACGTTAGCCACCGGGATCCCCGGCGGCGAAGTTCGGAAGTCCTTGGTCAGGAGCGGCGTGCAGGTGGTCGACGCTGAAGAGCGGCCGTCGGGGGTGTGTCGATGGCGGGGGCGGATCGCCCAATTGCCGGATGTAGGGATTGGAGTGAGCGGAACATTTGGAGATGAATTTGGTGGTGGCTTTGGACAGGATGTTGTACAAGTGAGGTAGGCGGGATCGTTCAAGGAGTGAAATACGGAGGGTAGAACGTGGGAGGCCAAGAAGGAGGCGGATACCAAGAAAATAAGTACGGTTGAGGGGGCGGAGATTGTACAGCGAGGAGTGAGACCAAGCGGGGCTAGCATAGAGGAGAAGCGGGAGGACC
>PNEQ01003346.1:4550-47840 GCA_003012365.1 Medauroidea extradentata
AAACAAGGAAAAGTCTAATTAGATAAGTCGTCGCAGGCAGCAAGGAACATCATAACCTCAATTATAATCGTCTAGACAACAACAACAACGTAGACGTACTAAACAGGGCCCGTTACATCTGCCGCCCCGAACAGGGACTTCATAACCTCCAAAATAAGCTTCTAGACATTCCACGACAGTGCGAGCAGAGACGTAGACGTACCAGACGACGTAGTAGCAGAGAGAGAGCAGCACCGTTACAACATGATTGTTCATTTTTAGCTGTTTACTGTAATCTACAAGTAGAAAGTACCCCACTGTTAATGAATCACATTTAAGTAAATACGTACCATTAACTTTCTGTTTTATTAACAGTACATGTCACGCCAATCAAATTTACTTGTGAATCATGAGTAACTTTAATTAAATGCAAAGAATGCTGTGCGCCCGAACAAAACAACAGTCGCTAGCACAACATGGCCGCCAGCTGGCCATGACCTTAGACATGCGGCCGAACTGCATGCGTAGCTGTTAAGTTTTCTGCCTGGAACTAATGTTCGCAGCCAAGCGTGCGAAAATAAGGCAATCCCCAATTTTTGCATCTCTCATTTATGTAAAAACTGTTCCCTTATATTCAAACCAATACGGTACTCTACGCCAATACCCTGAAATTTACGAAATGATTTTCTCCTCTCTCCCCAACAATGCCTTAAAGAGAAGCTTTTTAGGCCACTTTTGCCCCTCAATTTTCCTTCCTCCATGTGAAGAAACTACACAGCTTGTCATATTGAGTCTGCAGTCTTTGACTTTTGACTACCTGCATTAGTGCTGTTGTGACTGATTTCCAATTTGTTTTCAGATTCCACAAATTGGTGGAATTTTTGAAGTTTTCCAGCATGCTTGGTTTCCAAAGAGAAGAAGCTTACATCAAGAAATATCCACCTCATGCTAATGACACACTTGAGACTTTAGTGAAATGTGCTGACGTAACATCATTATATTGTTGTGTTTATTTGTTAATGCTGCCATTTCTTGTACAAATAATAGTTTCTTGATGTAACTTGCCTTGTCTTGGACAATGTACTACATAAAAAAATTGAGAAAACCAATTTAATATCATCATTACTTAATAATAACCATAAATGCACTAAGAGTTAATAAAATTTTGTACAAAAACTTCATTGTGACCTCTTTGATTTGGTTTCCCTTATTAATTTTTTTTACCATTGATGCATTTTTTTTCTAAAAACAAGTGTCATTTTATATAGTTTAAACATACTTAAGAGTTGTTTGAAAGAAATAAAGATATTTGAACTTGATAATAAAGAAAATATTATGAAATGATAACATTACTTACACAATTATAACTTATTAGACTTTAGACTTGGCTAAAATTATTCAAAATAAAAAGCATTAAAGCAACTCAAGTAGGGACTTCTTAACAGTTTTATGCTCATGCAAAGTACTTAAAACTTAATACAGTAGAACCCCGATTTAACGAAATGCAACGGGACCCGAAAATGTTTACTCTAAATCAATGTTTCGTTACATCCGGCTGAATATTTTTTCACCCCCCCCCCCTAAAAAAAAAGTTAAATATTTGAGCATGTTTCGTTGGAATTTAAGGTAATTTTTAAAAAGTCTATTGGCTCATAACAAAAACTAAACACATTTACCGTCAACAGGTAAGCCACAGCCGTAAAAAAAAAAAATTGGCGAAAAAACATAAAAAACCTTCCAGTGGAACACTCGGTGAGCATGCACATGGTGACATAGGCCGGCCTTGCGCACCATCAACACATGAGAATTGATGACTAACACTGCCGAGCCGTCAATTTTTCCGTCTCTCTCCCGCCCGCTCCACCAAAAAAATTCAGGAAACTCCCATGAAAAATGGGGGGAAAAAATGCAATGAAAACTGAATTAAAAGTTTGCGAGGGAACTGTAAAATAATAATTAAATACGCCCGGCAGCGGCCATTGTAACTTGTAGGCAGCTGCGCTCGTCAAGGTCTGCTCGCTAACAATACTTTCCACTCAAGCGTTTTTTTAGCATCGGAGAAACAAATTATTTACGTTTATGGTGATAAATTTGTTGTAAAAAGTCTGCATAAATAATGTTACGTATTTTTTTTATAAATTCGCTGGTTTTTTCACGGGGCGCGAGAGTAAACAATCACGCTGGACACCACTGCATTCTATCGGTAATAGAATTAATCAATAGAGTACGCTGTACTACAGTACATTCTTACGGAGACGCGAAGCACTATCCGTGAATTGGTTCCAGCGCTGTCCACCTCCGTGCTGTAGAGACTGGGTACCTAGATGCTCGTTCACTTGTGAGCCGCTAGGATGAGGATCTAAGCGTGTGCTTGTTATGCAACACAACGTCGCTCGCTCGGCCGCGCTCGCGCATGCTTATCTCAAAATCAATTTTGCAGCCAAAGTTTTCAACGAATTTTAACGATTTTTTTTTCTCTACGGATAGTTTAAGCTTTTTTACGGAGAAATAAGCACATACTGCGGCGAGTGCTAGTATTTTTAATAGACTTACATTACAATTAATATTCCATTTTATCCAAGTCACTTAATTATTTAGTAAATTTTTTTGTTATTTTTGAAGGTTCCTAACAATTCTTTCGTTAAATCGCTGTTTTCGTTATTCCCGAGTTTGTTAAATCAGGGCTCTACTGTACTTTGTTGCAATATATGCAGGGTACGAAACTCTGCATACAGCCATAAAATATAAATTGGAGTGACATAAAGTTTACGTATTTCATCATATTACGTGCCCTCGAACAGCATAAACAAGGTCTTGGGAGAGATACAACGGGGGAAAAAAGGGGGGGGGGGCGAGTAAGAGTAGTTTAGGATTTGTACAAGGAACTATCATCATTTGCCATTAGTGATTCCAGGAAAACTAAAATCAAGATGCTGTAGTGTGGGCACTATTGAATGTTCACTATTGATTAAGTCGATAGTAATTCACTATTGTTCCTTCTGATTACTATGAAAAAATATTCTACTGAATTCATTCATTTACTATCTTTCAGTGTCACTGGCCTGGGTCCTTTAACTTGAACACAGAGACTATTCATGAAAGGCCAGGAAGTGCCTTCCTTCCCTGCCATAAATTTTACGATGGTCCTAAACAGCAGGGAGTGGGGTAAGGGTCGCCTTTGTGTGAGGGTGGAACTTGCTTGATGATGGGCTCCACACTTTTCTCTGCCTCTGCCACACTGGACAACTCCCCTCACTTCTTCACAGCCCATATACCTTCACATCCACTGTTTTCAGTCGCTTTTTCCTTCCGAATGTTTTCAGTCACATCTTGTGTCTTACTACTTAACAACTATTTTTTATTTAGTTCAGTGATGACTGCAACTGTGTAGTAACTATATTTCTTGCTCTTGTTAGTTAAATGTTTTTATTGTAATCTTACTGTGTTTGTTGCAAAAAAATTGAAGGATTTAATAAATATATTCTATAATATTTCAAGGTTTAGTTTTTAAAATAAGAGTAGAGTTATTTGTCCGAAATTAATAGGAAAAAAATATCTGATGTGTGGCTATGCATTTGAAGATGTGGCCAACTTCTGCCGTTTGTAAATCGTGCAAAAAAAGTTCAAATTTTATTAATAATACTTTCGAGCCAGCAATATCACTGACTGTGAACTTTGGAACATTCTTGACACTCGAGTGTTGGATTTAAAAAATACAACTACCTCGTTAAATAATGCTGTTATTTACTCTGACAGTATTTGGATGTGCCTTGTGAACATAGAAGTTGTCTAGTAGAGTACTGCAGAAAAATAAATATGGCTCAATTCTTTGACATTGCTTTTAAATACGAACGTATATGTCTCAGCAACATCAATTCCTTCAGAAAGAGTGTTATTTAACGTTATATTAATAAAGTCAGATCACAGAAGCAACATTAAATCTAAACTGCTTAACATAGTGATATTTTTGAACATGAACAGTAGAATAATAATACTAATAACAATGAAAAAATTTTTGTATTGCAATGAGGAAAATTTTAAATTTTATGTGTTTTTATTATATATACCACGTATATGTTAACTTGTAATTGGTGATTCATGACACTTTTAAGATTATTTTATTTATAATACTACAATTAACGTATTTCCCAACTATAAAAATCAGCAATTTTGTTGTATAAACACTTTGCCAGATAATGTTAATGTAATATTTATTTTATTTTGTTGAAATTAAATTTTTTGTACAGTTTCTTAGAGTAATAATCTTTTGTGTTTGAATGCATGGCTACTTATTTTTATATCCATATTAATTTGTTGAATTGTAATTACTGAAATGGCTAAATTGAGCGAAAAGGGAAATCTTATTCAAATGTTAACTGCTGCCATATAGTGTACTTTAATAGGTGTTCTGTATTTCAGTTATCCTACATTATTATTATTATGTTCCGAGGCAGTGCACTTTGAATCACAGCTGCTCACGGCCAAAACTTTAGCCAACGTACATTTTAAGGCAAAAAAGTAGTCGACTGAAAACTATTGACTTTTCAGTCGATAATATGTACTGGCTATCATTTAGATAGTCGATAGTAAATTTCAGTCGATAGCGCACATCTCTATGCTGGAGCTGAGGAATTAATGGTAGCTACTCACCTTTATCTTGGTAGTTGTGGACAAGGGCACGTAGCCAAGAGTAGTTTCTGCGTCGCGCTTCTCCTGTATGCACTCGCGACCCAGCAGTTCCTTGAAGTGTGTGTTGAGATGCCGCCTCAGGAGTGTCTTGCTAGGTGGGATAGACAGCAGGCTTGCCATCAGGTCTGCAGTGAAGCGAGGCTCGTGAATCATCAATCCTCCGTGGACACCTGTAACCCACACACCGTGCAGTATGACAACACACTCACGTGGCACGGGGTCACAACACAGCATAGTCACCCGTGACTTAGTACAGAGCTTATGAGCCTTACACTTTCACTCAATAACTGTCTGGCTACATCCTGATAAAGAAAAATGGACTGTATAAAGATGAGTGGAATGGCAACAAAGGACGCAACAAGATCTCTGTCTCACTCACTCTATCTGCTGACCCAAATCCACAACCGACCACTTGAGACCATTTAACTCGAGGCAGGCAACATTGCAAACGTTATGATTTGACGTCGCCTTCACACTAACATAATGAGGAATAGTATGTAATATGAACGACAATAAAAACTCTGTGTAACTATACGTACTTGAAATAATACCAAATCTACCAGTGTATCAACCAAACATTTTTTTCATAAAAACAAATATTCAAGGTGAGGGTCATACACGGAAATCAAGATTTTTGGATAAATAAGGCTTGGAAAAGTTGGGTTTATTATACATTTCAGACTACTGGAAGGATTTATCATAACAAATGTAAGTCTGGAACTGAAACCCTTTAATATCAGATGGTCGTGTGTAAGCACTAAATATACAACACCAACGTTATCGCCAGCCAAGGCAATGGCCGTCGGCTGTGTGTTGCATAGAGCTTGTGGCGTGCGGCTGCCGGCCCACTGAAACGTACCGAGCTTGCAGCTTGTCGGAGGCCGGACCGCGCCAAGCTGCACCCCAAAACAGTGTGCACTTAGAACCTCTGTCTCACTTGCACTATCCGATGAGCAAGCATCAAGGCTCTCGCAATGCGGTGAACCAAGGCCGAGATAGTGTTTCATTGCTCCGTGAGAATGAGCCATAGTAAAGCGTGTTCTTAAAGTACTGACAGAGTGCAGTATACGCTGCTGCTGTGCAGCATTCACATGTTGCGCAACTGCGCGCCAGCCTTGAGTCTTTTAATATTGTCATTGTATATCTTCCAGCATGTCAAGCAGCAATGAGCGCTACTGATATTCTTTGGCGTAATTTAATTGTAAAGACATCAACCACATATTTCATTCAATTAGTATTTAATTTAATTACGTTTTTGAACCAAAAGCAATTAAATTGAAACTGTATAGCGAAAAAAAAATATATATTTTTTAAAGTAGGTTGAAAATGTGGGGTGCGGTTACATGAGAGCAGGTGGTATGTGGGTACACACAGTATTTCCTGAAATTTTTGCCAGAAACTTTAGATGTAGGCAACGAAGGTACATATTTGACCCATAAACACCCATATATTATGCGCACCTCTACTCTGATGGTACTGATAGTGTATATCCTGGACACTCGAAGATTAGTAGTCTTCTAATTTATGTGTACCAGTAGTAGTAGTAAAGT
This sequence comes from Medauroidea extradentata, assembly GCA_003012365.1. Classification (NCBI taxonomy): domain Eukaryota; kingdom Metazoa; phylum Arthropoda; class Insecta; order Phasmatodea; family Phasmatidae; genus Medauroidea; species Medauroidea extradentata. Next base: position 10,769 of record PNEQ01003346.1, read on the forward strand.
GTTTGTTGGCAGCCATGCAAACTTTAATTAAAAGTGTGTGTCAACCGCTGTGCAAATTTTAGTTCTAAACCAATAGCTGAGTTATGGGTCAGCGGCCACAGAAATTTATCAAACTATAGACACGGCACATGCTCTATAATTAGGTCATTTATATTGCCTGCCACTTCTTCCAATGAATACAACATAACTGCATCAACCAAGCGTGTCGTTCACAACGTGCGAGCTCGTACTAGACACACTATTATCAAGTTTCCTGTTCCAGCTGCTGTCAGCCACACTTACTGTAAGGTCTGGGAATGTAAAGAAGAAGTACATAATAGAACTGTAATGTTTTCAAGTACAAAACACAAATATGAAGCTAATAAACAGTGGTAAGATACAAACCTGAGCCACGTAAGTTTGGTGCATACTCAGCAAGGTCAACAACTCTTAGCCACTCCATGACGCGATGGTTTGTCCACGTAGCCACTTGGCTCGGCGTGGGGCGTTGTGGGTCCTCAGGCAACGACCTGCGCTTCAGGCAGTCTCCGTTAAAATTGTGGTCTCGCAGGACCTGCACACAAAACAAAAAACTATATATTGCTCAGTAACATACTGTTTTATTGTATCACTGTCCTTGTTTACTTCATACCACTATAGCTCCTGATGGAGAAAGCAAGGAACCAACCATGCTTCTGGACTGTCACGGAGCTCAGGTTATTAAGTCACAGCTTAAAGTTCTATTGAAAGAAAGAATATTACAAAACACGGTGTGTGTCAGCTTAGTCCATACATATTACCTCCTTTTATTGATCCAAGCTGATAAGAAAGTGCCGCTCACATGCCTAAAATCTACATTTTAGTATTCCAGTTTTGCAATTTCATGTTGTGTATGTATCCTGATGACTAAAGCATACTCTGCTTACTATTGTTTTCTTCTCTTACTTTTTGTTTTCTTTTGACAGTCATTTATTTCGCAATGGAGTATGTCCAAGCAAATAAATCCAGTCATGCACTCCCATTGCACAGTTCTTTCAAAGATTCCAACGTAAGCCTGTAAGTGGAGTTACGTATAATTTTTTCATTTTATTGATTCTACATTTATATTGTTTATTTCAGATTTTAATAGTAATTTTGTTAACATTAACGAGTGATAAAAATATCAGTTTTACATGTATATTATATACACGTATAATAGTGCAAAACTTTCTGCATAAATATGAATATTCTTTTCTTTCTTTGTTGTTTCAAAGTCAATAATTTTTATTCAGGAGAGTTTTAAAGCTACACTGATAAAAAAAAACTTGTATAGTTGTAAAGAACATGAGTGGATTTATTATGTTCAGTACTTATATCAATTCTTGGTTTTTTAATATGTAAATTGAAAGTAACTTGGTGTTCTTGACTTTTTCTGTACTTGTGTTTGCCTGCAAGAATCAGTTAAAAATTCAGAGTAATAAATTTCTATACTTGAAATAAAAGCCAGAATAGTTATTCCCTATTTGATTCAGCTTCACAAGAGAACTAAATGTTCACTTTGCATTGGAAAACTAGTACAGTAGAACCCTGATTTTACAAGACAGCAATTTTACAAGGTCAATACTGGGCACCATGAGGTCTCATGAAATCTAGGTTCTACTATATTTACACGAGCCTACACGATTGTTACATCAGTGTTCACACACCAGGTGAAGGACTTGTCGTAACAGAGAGAAACTGTGGTCCCATGAGGACAGTAGTGTGTGCACCGGTATAGCCGGGTGGGCCTTAGGCCCTACAATAACTTTTAAAGGAGGCCCTTTCAACTTAGCAAGGCAAACATGTACACATAAAAATAAAACATTTAGGTAGTAAGAATTTTAGCTTTGCAAATCTAATTCAGATTATTTGAAATGCAGATACAGCAATAATGAAAATATAAATTAATGAATATTACTTAAAATTATGGTAGGTTATTTTTATCTTTATTGTAATTTTTGGACCAAAAAATTTGGTGCAGCCAATATAAGGTACTTTTGCAAAAATGTAATTTGAAATACAATATATTTTGGTGTAAAATAAAATATAAATGTATGCACTTTTCCATATTTACTCGTCTGTAGTGTGACCTTTTCTCCAAAAATAAATAAAACATTTCTGGCATACAGTGTAATCCTGGGGGGGGGGGGGAAACTAGGTAATCTATATAATCCATTCATGCACATTCCTAACTATTGTGTCACCTTCTGAAAATGAGAGGTGTGGGCATTATGCGATGATGGCCATTATATTGAGTAAGCACAGTAATTATATTTATAAATACACCTTCAGTTTTAAGTAAGTACATAAACATTAAAATTTTTTCTGGAAATATCCTAGGACACAATCACAGAGTAATCTGGAGTTAACTAAGGAGGGTTCAATCACAGTAAGAGTTGAAGAAAAAGGCACCTGTATGCCACGACGCACGCTGGCGACGTGCAGGTGAGAGGTGACGTGCAGCGCTGCCAGGTCGTCCATAGTGAGGCGGTGCAGGAGGCGGCCGTCGACACGCGCAGCCAGGAACGCCTCCTTGTGCTGCGGTAGCCCCACGTCATCCAACCAGCGCAGGACCCACGCAGTATCTAGCCTGCCAGCCGGTTCCAAGTGAGAGTCCAGGGACGTCACGTTCTCCTGCTGTGCCAGCAATGCCAGCTGCAGCTTCTTGCGGTGCAGTGCGTTCTGCAACATTGCATCACTCGTCCCGTCCACATTGACTAACATGTCATTCCTCTCAAAGATACGAGTGTTTACTAAAAAGTCTTATCAGTGTCCTTATTTCTTCTCTTATAGATGCTGCAGAAACAACCCAGCAAGAAACCTTTATTTACTTCTTTATCACAGCAATCAATACGGTTGTATGTAAGCAAACTGAATAAACAATTGTACTAAAAGTTGTTGTATGTGTTTTAAGTCATTAGTAGTCAACTGTAGTACTTGGCTATGAAGAGTATGTTGAAGAACATTTTTGAGCAAATTTTATTTTTGAAGCATTCATGGCGGAAATAAAAAAATATATATCTGATATACTTCTGTGGACGTGCACACACACACATACATATATTTATAGTGTGCCAGAGAAATAAGTAAGGGCAACGCTAAAAAGTGCATCAAGTGTCACATTGTCACTATGTGCATGCTACTGAACCAGCACACAGGCTTCCGGTTGACAACTTGTCTGAATGTTACATCAAAGTACTGCAGTGAACCTATATTTTTGTTGACGATGGAACCATGCAGCAAAGTTCCATACATGCCTACAGTATATTGTAGTATCACTAATGTTTAGTTACAGTAAAACTCTGTTAAGAAGCTTCCCACTTAAAAAGTTTTCCCTCATAATAAGTTTGAATTATGTCTGCCATCTTCATTAGTACAATAATAAATTGACCCTTTTAAGAAGTTAATCCCTGTTAATAAGTTTGAGTTCCTCAGTCCCTTCAAAAACTTCTTAACAGAGTTTTACTGTATTACACTTTTTACCCTTAACTTTGCAAATTAATTTAAAGGCAAAATAAGTATATACTGTAAATACAAATTTTTTCAGGGCGTTCGTTCCCAATATTAAAATACTCTTATTTCCATAATGACTTCATATGGATTTTACATTACATAGTTTTACATATAAAGAAAGATTTTTATAGAGCAACCTCAATGTAACGTCCCTGGATCTAATGACATTAGTAATAATCTAACATCATTCTGAGGAACCTTCAAAAATGTAAATTTTAACAGTAAATATGTTGTTATAGGGTATCATTTTATTCCGAAAATGTCAGTGTGTTAATTTACTGTCTGACATCAAGGGGATAGAAATCTACTTTGTATTAATGACATTTCACCATAGCAGGTAGCATGTGTAGTTTCACACGTACCATTTTGTCGTACGGAACATGTTTTCTATTCATATGTACGGTATACATACCATATTTGGGAAATTTTTACTACAATGAATTAATAAAAACCTTTTTCAAACATGCTGCAATGTATTTGAAGCATCAGTTTTGGCGACTTCCTTACAATGGGATAGCAGTTATGTGCGACGTACTGTATTACCTTGATGCCAAGTTCTTTGTCGATCTCCTGCGACGGTGCTGCAAGGAGTTGCGCTCCACTCTTGACCCACCTCTTAGCATCTGCAGCGTAACACTCTAGCCCCAGCTCAATGAACCACTGGCTGATCGCGTCACTGTCCCAATCAGCAAACGGCAAGTTGGGGCTACACAACATAGCCACACTACAGTCACACGATGTACGTCAGTTGACAGCTGTGCATACTAAGTTTGCAACAATTACTACTTATGAGTGACTCAAGTTTGAAACTTAACCCTTTAAAACCAAAGAATGTTCTACATGAAACTGCTTGAAGACTACAGTCATATGTAACATTTTCCCAATTTCCTATAACAATAAAATTCAGACAGATGCACAAGTACTTACAGAATCCCATTTGCCAGTACAGTAAGACTCCTACTGGTTAGTTAACAAAAATAATGTGTATGTACCTACAAATACAATCCCATGAATTTCTAAACGTAGAAAAGTTATTGTTTCAAAGAGTTATCTCAAGGAGGGTTCATCTATAAATGAAATGCAAAAGCCTGAATGACAGGCATCTTCCCTCAAGTTACCTCTTCAGTTAACAAAACTAACAAAATCAGCAATAAAAATTCTTTACTATGTGTTGCAACTGAGTGGACACAGCTTCACTGAAATAAACACTTCTACAAGGGACTAAGAGCAGTGCTACAATTGAAATAAATGCAAAACATGTTTCAGAAACAAGTAGCCAAATTTCACCAGGGGATTTATGACATAAAAAGAAAACATTTGATATGTGCCATCCTTAATACAAAGTATGGTACAGTACTGCAGAAACTCTTAAATGTGATAACCTAAAAGTATAGTACATTGTGGGATATTATGATCAGTTGTGTTAGAGGGGTGGAACATGTGAACTGAAATAAGTAAACCAAAGTTTGTGAAAAAATGAAGTAAAGGTGTGTAGTACGCATCATATGACTGAAAAATAGCAGTTTGCACCTTGCTGTTGCATACAAAATGGTACGTAACAGTGGTAGAAAAGTTATATTTTGTGTAATAGTAATTAATGAGTGTGTAATACGTAATTAGACAATAAAGCACTCTTGTTACAACTCTCTTTTTGTGTGAAACGCGCACCCATACAGTTGTACATAACTACAATGGATAAGCACCATGTGTGATGTCGTATTGCAGCGAGCATCTATTTTACATTCAGATGAAGCTTTGATTACTTTTTTGTTTTTTTTCCTTTCAGTCAATTGATTTTCTTGCTACTTTCAAATACGTAGTACTTGTAAACTATTTAAACTTAGAATTGTTTCATTTTCTTTCATTTAAAGTATGACATAATGAAATAAACTAAACAATACTCACAGAAAAATAACACCTACTGTACAGATAAAATAATTTTTTTTTTGTTAAAATAAATAAACACCCTGAGAGCATGTTCCTATTGAATTACAATCTAAAAAAACTTTTCCATTTTTATTTGCCCTTTTATGTGTGTTTGTATTAATTTAAACTATTTGTATTGAAGTTTTCGAGTTTTTTATAACCTGTTAAGCAATGGAGAGAAACAATCAAAATTTATATGTAAATTAAATTTTAAACCATTATAGGAAAAAAATCTTAAAAATAATAACTAAACATTTACAAATTTCCTTCTGAACTCTTCCGAATATACACCCAGGACAACTAATGTTTAACTTTCACTGATTAAAATAAGCCTTGCTGTAACAAAGTTTCTTATAATAGTGTACGTTTCAATACAACACTGTGAGCATTCTGTGATCAGAGTTCTGAAACAATGCAGTCCTGAATCACTGTACCAATTAACTTGGTATGAAGGTGTTTTCAAAGTACAGTACACCTACTTCCACACATAAAAAAAAAAGAAATCACTGAACAATTCTGTGTTTGTTTTGTACAAACAATAAATATAACACAGCTTCAGAGTAAATAATTTTTGTAAGAAAATGTGAAAAAATATTCTACATACGGTAAGTACACATATCTTCTGACATCATGAAAACAAAATACAAAAATCAATTCTCTCTGATTTATTTCTTACTGTAATAGGAAATAATTTTACTCTAAATTGTACAGTTAGTAAACTGTGACATAGAGTACTGGTAATTCAGAAATCATTGGAATCTAACTACAGAATATATTTTGTTCTTTACATCAACATTGATTTCTTCAATCAGTCAATATTTCCATAGAATAATGTGGTCCTGCACATAACACTTAAGGTACGGTAATACCGGTATGTTGGATATAATTCCTAACTACTACAAGGTACGTAGTGGCTAATATTGCACTCACAGTTGCTTGACAGGAGGCTGTATGGACCAGCCGAGCCTGGGTCCAGCCGTGGCACGCACCCCGCCTCTACGGAATTCACCTTCACCAGTCAAGTCTTCCAGATTACCCGACCCACTCCGCTTAATCCTAAAATGCAAAAACAATTATTAAAAATAATAGCATAATGAGACCTTCCTAGATTAAAAAATGTGAATCAAATTTGTAATGTAATTTTTTAATGTTAAGGAGTGTACTGCAAGTACAAAATTCTCCTTCACTGCCAATACACACTAAATAAAACCCTACTGAAACTTGATACAGTAAAACACTTCACAGGGTCTAACATAACAACTAAGATGTGCAATGGCAGAAAACACTACAATAAAACCCTCAAGTTATCCCCTTAATTTTTACCACATCTGTGAATATAAATGCAGTAGTTTTACTCTTTCAATTAGTTTTGCTGGTTAAGAAGTTCAGAAACATCTTAAGAGGATTTTATTCCAATTTTAAATCATTTTCCCCCTTAGGTACTATTCCTGACAGTTTTAATTACCTGCCAAATATTTTCTTAATTCCTTTGTTTTTATTGAACTGTAACTGTTGGGTTGCCTGCGGAGACAGCGATACATTATTGGCTGTAGCGGAATGTTCATCATCCTCAAGCGGCACAGATGATCTGTCGTCTATCACGACCTTCTCTGTTTCCGCTGCGAAAGCAACAAATTCATGAACACCTCAAAAATAATTATGAATTATCAAGTCATTCATTTACATCCACACACTTAGCAGTATCAAATTTGATCCAAAAAATAGAAGCTCAACTGAACCGAAAACATCTTACATTCCAGAACATAAAATTCTGAATTATCAGAACCATAAATATTTCATTTATTAAAAACAAAATCACTAAAACAATTATATTTCATTATGACTGCATTTTAGACATGCAAAGCATAATCGTGCTGTTAAAATTTTCAGCAACAAACATAAAAATTTGGACACACACACAAACGTATGAATTAATTACAGTAGGTCCATGTGAGGCATTTTTTAAAAGTACACAATGATACATGCAGGAAGATATTGTGAGATGTTCTTATTTTGTTACAAGCACTTCCTGAAACATTATTTGAGGAACATGTTAATTATACATATTATCAGCTTGTGAACACAGTATGCATGTACATGCAGAGTTTTTATATTGCAGCTTTGTTCTGGAGCAAACGTGACAACATGTTTACAATTAGGTATTACTTTTGTAGGACATTAAATTAATGGTTTAAATATGTTCTGTCTTGGCATAATAATGAGAATTATGTTAATGGACAAATTTCTGAACATTACAGCTTTATGAATGAATCGTCAAAGTATTTACCTATAGGTCAAGGATTCCCAATAGTTCTTCATTGTATTTTTTCCTACTCTAGAGCTGAAGAAGAAAATATCCTGTAAGATGTTTAACATGTAGGTACTCTGTACTTTACATTAAATATTTCTAGTCAACATTTTGACAGTGATGTAAAAGAAAACATTTTCCATCACTGAAGTCCTTGCCACGTACAATATAATTGCCTTTACCTTAAGTATACAAGGCTATAAGTTGACCGTTAAAAGAAGAAAGCGTTACCTAAATACATAGATTAGAAGTTTTATGAAGATTAAATCAGACAATTGTAACAGGAACAGTGACTGTAAGCCTGGAATATTTTGTAAAACCAGAAAATATTTGGACACAATTAGTCAAAGCCTACCAAATGTTACATTTTGGAAAACCATTCACTTTTTCTTGCTGTTTGTGTTCACAATAAAAAATGTTGTTAGCAAATGATACTTACAGGAAAGGTAAAATTATTCACAGAAATGGGGATATTACCTATTTTTTAATTTTATTTTTATTTAAACTTATGTTATTTTAATGAATAACAGTACCACTATTTGAGTCCGTAAAACCCGAGAAAGATGTAAATAAAAACAGTTTTTATTTTATCTCAGTAAAAAAAAGTGCCCCCATGTTGATGACTCTGTGACGTCATTGGACTTGTTATTGCATGTCTGTATACTCTTAACTCTACAGCAACTTACATTTTGTTTGTGAAATTGCATTAAATCCAGTTGTTTGTGTGGTAAGAAAATGTAAGGTTGGAACTGCTAGTAGTTATAAGCTCCTTTGTGCAGCAATACAATTAAATTTACTCCAAGTACAATTATTTACTACAGTGCCGTGTGACGCACTAAATAAATACATTCTTTCAAGTTAAAAAGTTGTGACCAAATTTCGACATCTGTTCAATTTATTGTGTTTTTGCTTTTCCACTGATTGACAGCCCCGCCTGTAGAAACGGCTTAACAAACAAGCGAGTGTACATAACCTGTGATTGACTGTTAATTCGAGAGGTGGGCGGGGTTTTGCAAAATGTGTTAATAGAAGGAAGCACTGCTGTGGACAGTTCTCATTGTCACTCGCACAAAATAAATAGTGAAGAAAAATTGATTTTTAATAGGGATGAATCACACAAACATTAAATTGTAAATTCTAGGTACCATCCCCATTGCAACAAAACCACATTATCAATATTTTTTAGATATTCATTCTATCAACAACAAACATAACGAGTTGAGTTGTTGTGAAGTGTTTATTTTGGTCATGCTGTAAACGTTGGCAAACCTTAGTATACATAAAGCTTTTGCTTTGAGAAAATAATCTAACTTCAGTGAGCCACTAATAACTATGTAATTACATAATAATAATGACACAATATGGTGCACAAGTACTTACAGAGTAGTACTAGTTGATAGAACACACACAAGAAAGGACAAACACATTTTCCATGGAAGCTTCCGACGTTTCGCCGGCTGGGCCGGCAAAACGTCGCAAGCCTCCACGCTTCCGCGGAAAATGTGTTTGTCCTTTCTTGTGTGCGTTCTATCAAAAGAGTACTACTCTGTAAGTACTTGTGCACAGTATTGCATTATTATTACGTAATCAGTAAGCCTAGTGGCCTCTTCTCGCCAAATCATTAATATATATGTAAAATGAATAAAATAATTAACAGGTAGTCATATAAGAAAAGAGTTTTAATTTTGTTAAATTTGTAAATAAGAACAACACATGTTCTTGCATATCATGTCGTAAACTAAATAGCCTTTTATTAAAACTTGGTCCCCTTCTGTATTTCGAAACAACTTGAAGGAATGTGCATGTAAACATTTCCGTTGGCAGGCCTGCTCCAGCGACTACTACCTGGTGGTATCACATAGTTATGTCAGTGGGTGGCCATGCAGAGGGGTACAATGCAGGGGTGATACTGGTGGTGGGGGAGCAGGCAGACATGGCACCCATGCAGGCCTGCTGGTCACCTAGGTTTGGAGTGGAGTAGCTCTTGTCTGCCCCTACTCTCCTCTGCAGGTGAACCTGGTGCTGCAGGTGGTGGTGCTGCAGCTGTAGCTGGTGGTGCAGTTGGTACTGCTGCTGTTGTTGCTGCAAGTGGTACTGTTGCTGCAGGTGGAAAGGGAGGAATGAGGAATTGCCTTTACCGAAAGCGACGCCCTTCCTCGGCATGCCGCTCCCGGCCATCACAGGGCTGCTCCCGTCCTGCTGACTGGACAGTATCGCCGAGCCATTGGCGGGGCGGTAGCGCGGCAAGCTTCCGTAGTGGCGGTAGTTCGTGGGAGGTGTCTGCAACAAGGCAAACATTTGTCAACCATGTTACACTACACCATGCCAGATCCCCTAGAGCGCTACACTTGAGTCTTAACAGTAGGAATTAGATTAAACAGTCAACTATATCAAAAGTAAGTCCAACAAATATCATGAGCTTGACAGAACAGAAAAGAGTTGAACCCCCCATTTCACAAAATGTCACTGTTTCAGAAAATTTTATTGCTAAATAGATGTTTTGTAAAATAGGGAACTCTCGGTCACATTTCCCGCCATTAAATCTTGTTGCTAAATAGATGTTTACAAAAAAAAAAACAAGTTCTTAAAATTTGGAACTCTGTGTCACAGTTCCCGCCTGAAACTCTTGTTGCTAAATAGATGTTTTGTAAAATCCGAGTTCTTAAAATAGGGAACTCTGACTCACAGTTCCCCCATTGAAAATCTTGTCAATAAATTGAGGTTTTGTTACATCAGAGTTTGTAAATTCGGGGGTTTACTGCATTTATAACTTTCACTCTGTGTCCTAGTGTTAGAATGCACAAAGAGTTTAAATACAGTACACTGTCACAGAAGAACATGTAGTGCAGATTTCTCTACTATGATGAGTCATGTTCGTACCGTGTTCCACATCAATATGTTGATTAACGGAAAGAAAATATAGAATGAAAATTTCTCACAAGAATTACAAATTAATCAAGTTCAATGTACACACATTGGTTTAGATAACTTTAAAGAATTGATTGAGAATGAACTAAATCATTCAAATTTTGATATAGGGAAACAAAGGCTGCTAGGCAACTAATTACATCTTAAAATTTTTTAGAAACACGTACTCACAGAGTATCATGGAGGTTGACAGTTACACACACGAAAAGGACGACACATTTTGTGCGGAAGCGCGAATCGTTACGTTTCACCACACATGGCTTCGTCGGGCGAAGAGAAGACACAGAGAGAGAGAGTGAGTGAGTGAGTGAGTGAGTGAGTGAGTGAGTGAGTGAGTGAGTGAGTGAGTGAGTGAGTGAGTGTGTGTGTGTGTGTGTATATATATATATATAGACACACACACATACACAATAAATTCTCAAATTTCATGTGAAACGCCTTAGAATATCCACCCAAAAATTTGATTCACTCTAAATTTTATCAGATTTTTTCCAAAATCCACCTGTCTGCTGTCTGAAAACTTTTAGTGTGTATGCTACAATTAATGTATATTTTAACATTTGGTCACATTGAGGTGGGCTACATAAAATTAAGAAAGAGAAAGTAATGTCACCTATACTCAAGTCTACTTCACTCTACAAATACCATATTGTGCAATAAAATTATAAAATAAAGGCATATACCTATAAAAGTATTCAGTCTGAAAATTTACAACTCTACATAACATGCACTGCACTACTTTTTCAGCTTTCATTTTGCCAGCATTTTTTAAGTGTGTTGACGATGGATTCCAGTAAATGAAGTGCTCTTGCAATGCCTGAACGTATCTAACCTGACTCACACCACTGCACCACATCCACTTTTATAATGAAAAAATTATATAATGCCAATTTTTCTTTGCAGCAAGTCCATCCAATCTTTACCGAGCGAGGTGGCGCAACGGTAACATATTGGACTCGCATTCGGAACGACCCAGGTTCAATCCCCGGCTCTGGCCATCCTGATTTTGGTTTTCCACGGTTTCCCAAAATCACTCCAAGTGAATACCGGGATGGTACCTTAACAAAGGCCATGGCCGACTCCATTCCTAGGTCCTGTCATTGTAGCAAGTTGTATGTCACCATCTCTAAATGATCTTGCTGTCAATCAGACACACAGCCCACTTGTCTTACCTTACCATCCTGTCTGTTATGTAGTCGTTCTACTGCACACGTAAATTACAAATATATTCTAGCTCATGTCAGTAAACAGGCTTGCGGAGACTGTGCTATTCCAGGAAGCCAGGTAGGTTTAAAGCTCCAAACAATGGAACTGCCAGGCACATTTCAAGTTACGTGAGGCTGACTATACCATGAACTATAATACGCTACTACAACAAATAAATAAACAATATGTACGTAAATGAAAATAACTTTTAACACAACAAAACTAAATCCAAAGTAGACTTTTACAACCACACACGATTGCTGCTAGTACAACTAAGCATGTAACACTACGAAAACATAACTGGCACATCAAGAACTTATTGAACAAAAAAACACGTTTCATGCTCTGTCTGGCTACCAATGTGCTGTGACCAATGAGCACACAAAAGTGACAGTGTAACGAGTGATAAAAACTTCCAACCCCTGTACAGGGATGTAAACGGAGCCAATCTACGTTGCCAGATGTACGGAAGAATGCAGCGCACCTCCTATGTTGCACACACAGTGCAGCATGACATGCTACAAACCGCCCAGGAATTTGATTCCTAACCTTGTTCTATTAGCAGCTCAATCAAAGCAGATTTCATGTTTATTTCACAAATCAAATAGAATAAACCAAAATTTCCATTATCGCGAGTGTCCAATAAACAAACGTTGATTAATCGCATGGTGATGGGAGACAAACCAGAGTGCAGCACTCTATAGGTAATTCGGAATAAAGGGAGCTCTAAAAAAGCCCTGATTAATATATATATTTTCCGCCAGTTATATCATTCTGCTGCATGTTAACATAAACATTGCCATATGTTATATTTACATAGCACGTATCAAAGTTGTGTGAATCACCTGTGGCAGCTGACCATCATCGCTGGGACTCGCTTGTACAGCCAGTCTACGAGGGCTGCTATCGGAGTGCGACGATACAGGGCTCGGGGAGGGGGAAGTCGTCAGCAACTGTCAACATACAAAACAACCAGTTTGGCTTTTCTAACTCTGAACACTGGCTGTTACTATGCTTCATTACTACCAGCAGAGGATAACCTACAGATTTGGTCTGGTTTTCAACATATAAGTTGCTATCAATAGAGCAGGAAACATGACCGTCACAACAACAGTGTAATGTTGTGAACCCAGTCTGCCTACAAGTGTAGGACTCCACTCACTTGGTAATCCAGCACGTGAGCACAGTACACATGCTAGCAGGATATTGCTGCAACTACATACTAGTGAAGAGACCAGCCCAGTGCTATAAGGAGAAACACCTTGCATGCTAGTAGTAGTAGGTCACGTCGACTGACCCCAACTTAACACAGCGTTAAGGTGGGGTCTCACACGTTGTGTTGAATTTAACTTTTAAAAATACATAATAACATTATTTTCATTGAAACAACTAAAAAAAATACTTACTGTAGCATTTTGACATTTCACCAATGCATTAAGATATAGTCACAAATTTTTTTACGTGCATTACCAGATGACTATCTCTGAAACTGTGAGCAACAATTTATGACTCAAAGGCAGTATTGGCACTAATTACAATATAATTATATGCAAGATGTTGCTATGTGTTTATCACAAGGTAATGTACTTTACCAAAGGACTATAAATATATATTTTCAAAAGCAAAAACCAGTAATGCAACAAATATTCTGATGACCCCTTTAAAATGTGCCTTTAGCTCAGAGAAATTCTGAAATAAGCATTTGCGTGTGTTATATTTCCTTAAATAATTTTCAACAAATTTGACCACAATGTTAAAATTGCCTACACAACTAATTTTGGTTGGCAAGAAAAACAAACAGTTTCTGAAGTGCTCACTTCACTGTGAATAGCCTATACATCAAAATGGTAAGCTGGGGAAGGTCTTGAACACATGGTGCAACAACAGAGTACAGATAGCGAAAGTAAACAATGCCTTCATTTTACTCTGCACTGCTCGAGTCAAGAATAAAATATTGATACCTAGTTATTGTCCGTGACTTAAGTTGTGTGGTTTTATATTAAATACCTACTTGAGTCATGCAAAACCTCAGTCTAAGTATTCCAAATTATCTCAAGTAATTTGTAAAGATGTGCATTTTTGTTTTTCAATGTTTTCAAAAACTAAGTTTTCTTAAAGAGAAATATTATATGAGTAATAATATTAATCATCATCATTCGATGCTGCTTCCAGCATGTGGTGGGATCAGCCTATATAAGCAATAATATTAATACTAACAGCAATATTAAATGTAATAAATTACGGTTAAAAAATTATTGTTTTAGATTTCCTTAAAAAATCTCTGAAACAAAACTGTTTGAAAATTTTTAATTGTGCAAAATTAAATTATGGGTTATTAATGACAGTTTTAAAAACCAATTTTTCTCAATTTTTAGAATGCCGCATTCTACCCATCCCCCCCTGTCTTTTTTTTCTCAAATTCTCTGCTATGTACAAGTTTTTTGTCAAAAACCTTTGCGGGCACGCAAAAACACACACACACAACTACTCTCCATAGTTTCACAGCAATCAGATGAACGGTATATAAACACATATATTACATACAGAAAGACACTCACTGTCATTTTATACACATCCTGTACACAAGAAACTTGACCTGCTAAACCTACCTGTACAGTGACTTGGTTGCTAACAGGGGTCGAGGCAGCACCCACAGAAGTTCGCGGCACAATGGGAGGTTTGTTTCTGCGACGCTCCTCTGCCAGTTTCTCTCTCAGTTCCAAGTTCTCTCTCTCAACAGTTGCCTGTTGTAGTTTCAGTTCTGAGAGAGCGGAGAGTAGCTCTAGCTTCTGTGTCTCCAGCGACAAACGGGCAAGCATCTCCTGGGAGTGAACAATAACACACTCCACAACAACTTCACCTTCTAAACTTAACTTGTTCAATTTCATCCAATAAATTAAATAATTAAAATTATCAGGCTACTACATTCATTATCTCACCTAAACTACACTTGTTAACAGCTACTCAGACAAAGCTATGCTAGCGATGAATCAAATAAAATTAATTACTAAAAAAATTTCCCAATTTTGGAAATTCATGCTTGACTTATTAGTCTACTGAACAAGATGGCACAGTAGCGAAGTACTGGATTTTCCTACTGGAGGACAAATGTTTGATTTTCAGCCTGTCTATCAGAAAATTGACATTTTTTTTTTAAATTTCAAATTCAATATATATTTTTTTAATACAAAAAAATTCAATGCAGTTTTTATACGTGTCTTGACATAGCCCATGGCACATTTCTTCAATGTGACTGACTTTATTTCAGTAAGTCAGTATATTATGTAATTTTGGAATTTGACATGCCACTATGCAAAAACCATGAAAGCTAAAATTATTTCATTACTGTAAAAATAGTCAAGATGTATGTCTATAAAACAAATTATGTCTTGTACAAATATAATAACTATTAAAACTATTAATATTTTTGGTGAACCACCTGCCCTTCTGACGTGCTTTATTAGAGAAAGAACAATTTAAAACTTTAATATTAAAAGACCTCAACTACTGTGGTTGTGTTTTGATAATATAGTTGTTTATAGGTAAAACCAAGTCTTGGGCATTAATCTAATGTCCTTTTCAAAACTTTGAAATATTTAGACACAAAGTAAACACCTTGATAATTTCAACACCCAATTAATACAAAGTTCTCATTAACACAAGGTTGTTTTCTTTCCCCATTGAATGAAATGAGCAGTTAAAATTTAAGATTCCTTGCTTAGTTAATATTTTCTTTAAATGTTAACACAGTGTAATGTTAAGTCTACCAGCAAAATGTGGCGCTACAGATGTTTGCATTTTGGGGACAAACAGTCAAAAATTAATTTAAGAAACAAACTTTTCTAACGCTTGCAAATATCCTGTAAAGTACAAATATCATTATTACAAACTGCAAATATTTGGGTATGTCTCTATTTGTATAAAAACTTTTCACTGTATAATTTCAAGTTAAAAATGAACATGGTACAGGTTGTTCATGATAAAGTGAGCGCTTTTGACGCCCTAGCTGATTTTTCTCCCTTCGACAGTTGAATTCACTCTGATTCAGTGCAACAAACGTGACAATGGAATGGTGTGTTCAATATGTATGTGTCAAGTTTTTAGGATAAAGTAAGGTTTTGTTTATATGCACGGGAATTCATGTGTAATGCTATTTTTCTGGAAGGTTTAAATGCATTACAATCTAGCATGTTTTGATTAAAATAAAACAGCATGTATCTACTATCACAAAAAAGTATGTATGTTCAAAGTACACAATCTAAAATAACATTCAGTTCCATGGTACGCAACACAGTGTTTGAAGAAACAAAACACTACTGAAATAGATCATATTTACATATTCTGTTACCATTTTAGGCATCTTGTAATTACAAGCACAGGCTATATATACCTTCACCCAATGTTACACCCATGTCATAGAAGAAATAAGGCATCGAGCAGTGAAGGATTACGAAATGGGAGGGAGGCTTCTCCATTAATGTTTATGTTATCTGGCAGTACTGTTTCTCATATTCACTGCAACGCACATTACTACACACAGTCAGACTGTGTTTTTACACTGATATGAAATAAATACTCCATTATATGTCTATGAAATTCTCACACTAATTTGGAAAAGAGTTCATAATTTTTGCAGCTGGACAGACTTTAATTAAATATTAGTAAGAACCATACCAATGAAATCATTTTCAATTTAAAAAAAAAACTGAAGTCTGTCCGTTTGGGAGCTTATTTACTTTTGTTTTATTTATTTATTTATTTCTCGTTCAGTTGAGCCTTCTTTATTTTATAACCATGTTACCAAACAGTCTCATTTCAACTACAGTATCTTTACTAAATGGTGATTTAATTTTATATCACTCGCAAGTCACAATAAACATTACAATAATATACAAACACGTAATTTAATTAATGACCATTACTGTTTTAGTAACAAATTTTAACTTTAAAAAGCAATATTTAATTTTGGGGCTTAAAATTTCTATTTATATTGTCAACATTCCTGGCTGCCTGTGACAAATTTCATTTTCTTTTTTGTAGAACGAGGAGTCACCATAAAAGGTTTCAATACCACTTATCCTGATAATTCTGCCAGCTGTGTTACACCAGAGGAGAGACTGGAAAAATGTGCCCGTATCCAACGTGGACCACTTCAACCGCACCTACATATCCTGCCAAGAAGATAAGTAAGCAGATGCATAAGAGTTCATTTAATTGTAAATGGTTTCAGAATTACACGTGGTTGGAATACAGTGTAAAAAATGATACTGCCTATTGTTTCTCTTGTCGCATGACTGCACATCTGTTGGTACTGTAGATGGTGCTTTTATTAAGGAACAAGACTACAGAAAAATTTAAAAACCATGAGAAGTCACGTTGTCACCAACTCAGCACAGACAGCTGGGCTAAAAAAAATACAGACCAGATGAAACACTGTTATGTGAAGCCAAGGATGCTGAGATGAAAGAAAAGGAAAAACAGAGATTAAAAAAATCTAGAATGCATGATGAGGCTTGTTTCAATTGTTTCCATGTTAGCAAAGAGTGGACAACCACTGTGTGGTCATGATGACGGTGGAGACAGTAATGAAAAAGGTATTTTCCTTGAAGTAGTCACTTTATTCCAAAAGTATGACCTATTTATGAAATCATACATGCAGGAAGTGCCAAAAAATTTGCACTAAGCAACTGCATACAGAAATACATTTTACAGGCTGTCAGTAATATATAATGCTTAGAAATATAGGAGAGGAAATGAAGGAAGAATGCATTTTAATAATTGCTGAGGAAACCTCAGATATCGGGCATCATGAGCAACTGGCAGTGGTTATCCGTTATAATAAATACTGGGAAGTATTGACAGTTGCCTATCCTTCTCATAAAGAAAATCCTCTGATTTTCGATTTTCTTTTATTGTTCAGTTGATCTACAGCATCATAAGAAACAGCCCAAAATTACACAAATTGTAGGAGACTATTTTACAGAAAGCTGGGTCAAAGTTAAAAACATTGAAAGTGTTCGGCTTGCCATGCAGAAGTTGTCACAGCCATACAGGAACAATATACACATGTTGTGGAAGCCATTGAAAAAACAGTTGAGGATAGCAACAAATCTATGATTAGAGCAAAAGGAAATTAAATATTGCATCATATGAAGTCTTTTGATTTTATAATCAGTCTGAAATAATGCATCTAATTTTTCAACAATATTAAAAACAAGCAAAACCCTGCATTCGCCAATAATTGGCACATTCTGGTGCAAAGTATACCCAGTTTACGGTACCCTTAAGACAATGTGAGGAACTATTTTGACAAGCATAGTGAAATGAAAAGTAGGAGCTGCAGAACTCCACACATGTGAGCTTTCTAAGAAATAAGTGTGCTAACTTTGTTTGGGTAAAACAAATAAGAATACATAGTTTAAAAACTTTGTGACTAACTCAGTGTGAACTGTGCAGTAATATTCTGGTAGTTTTATAAATGAATTTGAATTCATTGTTAATAATTATATGTAAAACAAGTCTTTACAGATATTTTGTACTACCACCATCAATTATATGTGACCCAGAGTTAATATGTATGTTTCTTACGTGTTGTTTTTAATGTGACTGATATTTGTTTTTTTGTTTTTTTTTTTTTCCAGACAGTTTAACCAAAAAATATTGTATTACAAATATATTTGAGCTTGTGTAGGTTACTTGTAATGGAAATACTTGATGACTTAAAATAGACTAACTTCAATTTTTTATTGTGAGTGTTTTCATACCCAATTTTGCAACAAAGTTTTCACTTTTAAGGCATTTTTTTATCCTAAAATGTTACACTTTCTTACAGTAGTATAGTCAATGCTTTGGTTCGTAAACTCCTTAAACAGCACTATTTTGCATCTTAAAATCCAAATTTTTCTGGGGAACACCCTCGGACCTCACCCCCTTTTTTGGCTTCAGGTATGTGTGTCTATATACTTTCTAAGGCATGCACACTCTTTAATCTAAACCTGCGCACACATACATCTTTGATACAACTTTGGTTGCATTTAAAATATTTATTACAATGCAGTTATAAACTGTAACAAACTTAGTCATAAATGTACTTACCAGTATTTAACAGTAATACTGCACACATCAGGTACAAGAAATATTTATAGGTTTTATTTGTTAATTTGAAATATTTAAAGTGTATGAAATACAAACTACGGGAATAAGCATTTGATTTTACAGAGATTGAGTGTAAAAGTGTCAACTTAAATACTATCTGAATTCAAATAATACACTTCTCTAATGAGCATAAAGAACAAATTTCTGTTTCGTTGATGAGCATGGATTCCCACAGCTTTAAGAGGGAACAGTCTCACTATGGATTAACGTTAACTTTTGCCTTTAATTGCTGTACAAAATGTTTATGTCTTACGCACAAACATGGTAGACTGCATAGTTTTGTACATAGTCTACTATTGGTATTGCTCAACTATTACTGCTTATAGTATTTCTGGAATAATTTCAAGGAAAATTTACTTGTTTCTTCCCGATGGTTTCTAGTCACAAGTTAACACCAGTGCCATGTTGAAAGGAAAACCAAGCTAACCCTCTAGAATTTTTAATATGACAGAGTTATATGGACCCAAGCTTTCTTTAATTTGAGGCATGGAAATGGTGAAGCTGATAAATTGATTCCAACATGTGTGTTAAACACTGCTTCGCCTCAAACCGCAGAGTACTAAACGTGTGTGCAATGTTTTCGTAGAAAATGTTTCCCAATGGGACTATTATTGTATTTGTGGAAAGTATGTGCTGTAGTCTAACACAGTTCTCTATGATTTTCTTTCACGATTATGGCTTTCAGGAGCTGGCAATCAAGATTTAATAAGCAAGCTGTATTTTTAAAACAACAGACACTGTTTGAAGTGTGTCTATTTTCCATAGCTAAACGCACTGGAAACACTTTTCATTAATTACACACGAAAAAATTCATTTTGTACCACACTACAACACAACTCATGCGCTAGGTACAGCTATCTCTTAAATACTGACCTAAACCGTAATATTAGCCGTCAAGAACTACGGTCCTGTTTTACAGTCAGTAGAAAGGCTGTTTGTAATGGTGTGTGCCAATAAAAACAAACAGTGCAAGTTTTGCTTGTGATAAAGAAATCAGAGAAGGTAAGGTCTTACAAAGAGAAGTTTATAATGCTACAACTTTACACACAGGCATAATAAAAACATGTGCGAAAGAAGAATTAATTATTAAGTGAATGGTTTCATATATGTAGTTTTTTTATAATCTTGTCCTTGCTGTTAGTCTGTTAGTAATTTTCTATGAAAGAAAACAATGATGCTGAGTATCATCTTAATTTTGGATAACTCCGAAGCTGTCCAGCAGCAACGCAGTTTCTGTCACGTGATAGCTACAGGTTTCACCACATTTTTGCTATTCCTAATTTCAAACGTAGCTTCCATTTTAAAATGTATTGCAATTATTGAAAATAGTGATAGATGAGTTTCCAAATAAAAAGCCAATTAATATAATCTACCTTTACTAACTACGACTCTTCACGGAAAATAATATTCAAAATTCTCTCCTTTAACAACCATGTGGCAGAATCACACACTAAATGTATTCTGAACCAAACATTTATAGTTTAAGTATCAGAGCTAATGTGACTCGTTTAAGAGCTGTTTTTTCGTTGTGAACCCAGTTGCTGTCGAGGGTCGTGGTGGCCAAGTGGTCAGACTACTGTACTCGCTTACCACCAAGGTGATCTGAGTTTTAACTCCGGCAGGGTTAGTCTCGGAAATCTTTGCATGTGGGAAATATGGCGTTTGTTGCCATTGGCAGGTGGTTTTCTCTGGATGCTCTCATTTCCCCCACCATTGTATTCCATCATTGCTCCATTTGTAGGGACTCATGTCATATCATCTCTGACTCATCTCTGGCAATGGTGGGCTGCCACCTCACAATGTAGTCAGAGTCATGGTTGAAACACTGGAAGGAGAATCCTTATTGCGGTGAGCAATACCCTGGCTCTAAATGCAATATTTATTATATTACAAACCTAATGTCTTTGAATGTTTATTACAATGCGACAGAGTAACGTACTGTATTGTTTTTACAGATGTTTTGGTTTGTCTTTCAAATTTTATTTTTGCAAGTTTATTTTAATTTTCTTTATTTGTTACTGACTAATTTCTCATGGGATACTTCATATTCTGTTGTTTTGGTTTATGGATGTGTTTACTATAGCCAAACTAGATTTGTTTTCTAATTTTTTTGTTTATCATTTGTTTTTTCTTAGTCTCATATTATATTTCTGGTGCGACGTAATATTGCAACAGCGTATATCCACAGCAGTACAGTACATTATAATTCCTATTAATTGTCACACTGCTTTTGCTACTCAAACTAATTCACAACATGTAACATTGTATCATTCCCAATCTGACACAATAACTTTGTCAACACTCCTATTTTATGAAGACACGTTCTCATGACTGACTCACTCAGTATGTGTTTCTGCCACGTAATTACCAAACAAAACCTGTTTGTTTAATGCTGCTACACCATCTCAACAAGTTTGGTGACGGAATTTTCGGACACTCAGTACCGCATGCATGAAATTTAGATTAACTCACCCTCTGCAGAGCTTCTTCGGTATTATTCAGCTGCTTCTTCCTTTCTTCTAACATCTTCTCAAGGTCGCAAATCTTGTCTGATTGGGCGTCGATTTGTTCGTTGAGAACCGTCACTTGCAGCTGTAACGAGTCCTTGTCGCTCTCCAGCCTCTTCAGTCGTTCTTCTATTTCCCCGGGAGGCTGCAACATCATTCCAGAATAATTACTTCCCTCCTCGCTTTCCATACTAAACACATTCACAGGCTTCGACAGCACTCCGTACAAATACTCGTCACTTTTAACTACGCTGATACTACAGAAACTTTTAACAGATCACTTTTTGGTTTCTATATCGTACTATTCTGTCAATCTTGCTGAAAAAAAATTTTAAAAAATGGTTGATAACTAATTCTGTGCATCTTCTTAATGTTCCCTACCAGTGAATAGCAAAGTAAATTGCAAGAGTAAAATAAAAATTTAAGAATAAATAATCTACTTAAAAAAATTCATTTAAAAAAACAAAGTGATTATTTACTTTACTTTATTTCGAAATAAGAATCATCACAGAACTGCATGTAAAGGCCTATATTAATCAGGTACAGAAACCAGGGTGAGGGGCAGAAAGGGGTCATCCCCAACCTGCTAGAGGGTTACCTAACCCCACTCATACTGCCGTCTGTTCCACTAGGTGTTAATACTCAGATTTGTTATACAGACATGCAAACAAATGCAAACGCAACAGATAACTGTATAATTAAAGCAGCAATCATATACATACTATAAGCACATTCACAGTTAGCTCTGCAACCAAAGAACACTGTATATAACACACCATTGGTTTCTTTAAGTTTCAAGTACTACACTATTTCAATACTAGTCCATCCCACATGCTAAGGTTGAAATTTATTTAGCAACAGCCATTATTTTGGTTTATTCAGACAGATTTTGCAATTATCAATACACGTGATAACTAAGAAGATGATAATAATAAACCCAATAAATAAAATGAACTAATTTTAACAAGAAAATTACTACAGAAATTCCACTTAAGATCATTTTTTGCTTAAAAACTATAATAGGCAAATATGTTTTTACCACAAGAGATATTCTTTTATTCTTCACTGACGGTACAATTGACTATAACTAATTTTTGTAAGATTTCACACTTAAAAAAATTTATCAAAACTAAAAAAAACTCAATTCCCTATTCATTACAGAATAACACACAACACAGAAGATGTTTAAATTTTAAAAAATGTGAAGACATGTAAAAACTATCAATACCTTCACAACATTTTAAAAATATCTTTTTGACAAAGTAAAACCTTCAACTGTAGTGAAAGGAAAAGAAAACAGAGATATGAATGCAAGAATTCACATATACCACACATAATATAATACGCTGTAATTCAAATGATGTAAGAAAAGTGTACAAATAACTAACAATTACAAACAGCACATGGATCACAATCTCAGCAAGACTTGTCACAAGACCTAGCTAATGTAAATACATATACGGGTTAATTCAGAAGTCATGGAGTCAAGGAGACAATGTTCTATCTTCTGTAAGTGAGCCATCCAGTGAATGGATTATCAGTCAGTTTGAAAGTTGACAGCACACGTGGTATGCATGTTAAGACAAACATGGCAATTTAAAATCACTGTTTACTTGTTTTCTCATACATCCTGAACACAATCATTTGCAAAAGTACATATCAAACATTTTAATGCTGTTAGCATCCAGCAAAGTATGCAACAAGGTTGTATATCAGCCGTCGCTAGCAATGAGGATGCCAAGAATATAAAAAGTAAGGCCGTCAACAATCATCTATGCTGTGTTTACAATCACTATTTTTTAAATCTGTCACCCAGTTTTAGTTGAAAATAAGTTTTAGTAAGGAGTTTTTGTAAATAAAAAATTATACAGCTACGTAATTAATTAGTTACCAAAAACTTTGTTAATTAAATAACAAAATCAACCCATATTATTTTTTGCCTTACAAAATTGTACTACATAGTAAAAATTTGTAATAAATAAAGCTGGGAAACAGTTTTACTATATCTGCTCTTGTTAAGTATAAAAAAAATTATCATCGCAACAAACAGAAGAAATGTGGAGTTGTGCCAAGTAGCGATTTTAAACTACCATGTTTGTCATTGTTCTTTGTGAGACATTTCTACATACATTACGCGTGTTGTCACTTCTCAGACTTACTTATGCACTTTGAAGTGTGTTTAGTCCATTATGATGGGTCAATATGTTGCTACAGGGTCCCTATCATCGTCACTACAGGGTCCCTATCATCGTCACTACAGGGTCCCTATCATCGTCACTACAGGGTCCCTATCATTGTCAATTCGAATGGTAAATGCACACATGCCAGATACACCAAGTTGACACTGACAATAACAAATACCAACGTTTGCCTTTGTCTCACTTTTTCACTCAGCGTAGCTACCTGTTTCTCTGTTACTCTTCTAGCTCTTTTGTTTGACTTTCCTAAAATATTTTTACTGCAAGTTTTTTTTAAATTCCATCTTCAATTTTATCTGCTGCTTGTTTTCTGCACATATTTCAAGTACACTCCTTCCCCTATTACCTAGTCTTGTTTATGTTTTTCATTTCAACCAACTTAATGAGACTGGCATTTCTGCAAGCATAAAGTACAGGCTATTCACAGTAAAGTGAAAACTTTTAAAGTTGCAGTTATTTTTTGGCTTTCAGGAAATTTAGATACTTCTAACACAGATTAACATGACATTATTTTTATTCCTCTTGACAATACGTACTGTCTTAAAAGCAAATAGTCAACGGCAAACAGCCTTCACACTCATAGTGATGAATTGAACATTTCTACACATCATCACACACCTCACAATCACGTATGTTTCAAGCCACGCGGAAGTTTTGTCAATCGGAAAATTGTGCGACAGCCTGACTTCATGGACCAATTTAAGCTCTCCACGAAAGATTGTTATTTGCACTACAATGCCAGGAATAAATGTGCAATAAAAAGGATGTAATTAAATTCAACTTTCGAACTTTAGAAGGTGATTTCTGATGAACAAGTAAGTAGAACATACGAGGGATACTTTCCAGCTGAAGTGAATATTTATGGAGCTATGAGTCCTTGAAAATTGAGTTAAAATAGTATTTTAGCAAAATACAGGAAACAGCACGGAGTTATGATATCATTCTGTGGACAATGTTAAGTATTGTCAAGATATTTAACCTGCCAAAAGGAAAACAGATTTTGTGCAAACACCTTAACTGTTATCACAAATGTGACATTATAAATGTATACCCAAGTAACATATTCCTGTACAAATGTACACTTTTTAACATACTGTACTAACAACTGCTACCGTAGCATAACGAAACTGTAAATATGAATATTATATTATACCAGAACAATTAATACAGTACAACTAAGTGTGACACATTTCTCAACAAAGTAACATCCAATATGCACACATACAATACACAGAGCCAATTATTTGCCTTCACATCACTAATTTTCATTAAACTATTATTAAAAACAAAGTGAAAAAAAATTATTCTGTAACTTATTTATTTACAGACACATTCAAGAACCAAGAGAAAAGAGAGTTCCTGCTTGCCTGCTACGTCCAACTAACCTCCAACCTTACATTGTGTGTTCCTAAAACACTGGTGCCAACTTCACAACATGCAAAACTGAGACCAAACTTTCACTTATATATAAATTTCCAAGTTCAGAAATTACTAATAAAAAATATGCAGGCCTAAAAATCTCCACTCTTAAAAAAGTATAAACTGTTATTTTTCCATACAAACACCACAACAAAGAATTCAGAACTAAATATTACTCACACACACACACCACAGTTTAGTAATATGTCAAAAGCCAAATATACACACATTTAAAAAGCTATAACACAACTGCAATTATTACAACAGTTCGACAAATACTGACATTTAGTTTGGATTTATACTTACAAAATTGTTATTACAGTATGGCAGGTGGAAAACATTTTCAAACGCATGCACAAACATTGTTAACACTTGACATGATGTATTCTATCTATGAGCTTCATATAACATTACTACAGCGTAACATCAAACTGAAATTTACAAACTATGTACACAAAAAAGAGATATTGACAGAGAGGATATTAATGTGCACATATTCAGCAAATCCTGCTACAGGCTGGACACGCTAAAGTAAAACACTTTTTATACATTTTTCCCCTTTTAGTCACTTAATATTTTTCCACCTCTTGTTGCTACAAACATATTAATGAAGTACTTGTACGTAGTAAACAGTGTTCATATCCCCGTACCGTACTCGAGAGGCCCCTATAATGTACATATTTTCAACACTCGTGAAATGTACACTCTTTACCGTCAACAGCAAAAAACCATTTTACAGTTCTTACTTTATTATCAACAGTACACAAGATTGCTTCACTACAATGCAGTTATTGTATAAATTGTCTGGTTATTCTGTCATACAAACAATTTTAACAGCAGACATGTTACAGCAAGACATGCTGTTTTGAACAATAGCAGTGATGCAGAAAACTGAAGGATAGTTTTGTAGGGAAGGGGGTGGGGAGAGTTTAAGATTTCATTAAGAGAATTTTTACCATCAAAATTAAAATTATAAATCATGAAATAATACATATGAGAATATTAATTAATAATTTATTTACAGTAATTCACACCCAAATTCTTAAATATAACAATGTAAGCTTTATGAAACAGAGATGAGTAAACTTGGTAATTCTCTAATACTATCTAACAACTAACATGCAGGGTCTCTTTCACGAAAATTTAAACTTGCACATAGGTTGGCATTACAACAATCCACCAGCGAATTCCTCAACCGCACTATACTGTATGTTACAAAAGTCAAAAAACTAACTAATGCGTACCTATCTCCCACTATATTTCTACTGTGCATTTTACTGCACATCTCTACAACATAGTCTGAACAAGTTGGCCTCTATGTCACCGGTGTACCATGGCACAACAATTTTCTTAAAAATTTCTTTTTTTTTTTTTTATTAATGTAACACTTTAATTCTTGCGTATAACAAAAATGGTGTTTACACACGCCACTCGCTGATCGTTGACTATATCCTCACAGTCTCTGGTATTGTGAGCAAGTTGAAACATCCAATTTTATTAGGCTTCAAAACAACTCATCTCATGTAAATAAACCACTTCAGTTTAACATAACTTAAATATTCGAACTATATAAACAACACTGAATTAACTATGACATTGCATTCATGTCTAACTCGCTTATAAACTCATTGAGACATCTGTTATTTATTCATCCCCATAACTCTCCTCTATAGCAACTATCAAACTTAAAGGTCTTTCTTTCAATAATTTTAACAGTGACCACGACTGAGGGCAGCCTAAGTTGTTTCTATTTTGATTTAAGGTGTGAGCCAGGATACTTAAAAGCACAGAGTGTAATTTATGTGTGGAATTAGTGAACTATCATATACAGTTTATGATACCAGTTAACCACAACTACATATGCTTATTGATATACATATGTTGTAAATACTATATACACAGGCCTATACAAGATATGTTGCAACAGGGGAAAGATGATCCCTTCTTGAAGCTGTAAATAATTACAGTACAGAAACAGCACTAGAAAGTAACTTATATACAATCCTGATATACCTACTACAAATCAAAACTGAGTATCCATCCAGTATCAAATAATTGTAATTATGTAAAAACTAACAAATCTAATTGATAATGTGCCAAAAATTATTTTCAAGAGTGAAAAGTTAAACATGTTTATTAATGGCTCTATCTACACAGTAATTTTTATTACCATTATAAATATTTTTACATATTAGTGGTCACAGAATAAACAAGCAGTTTATTTACAATTTTAAGTCAAATATATACATGCAAACACACATTCTATACACATAAAATAGGACGAAAATAGACAGAATATAAAAAAATAGGTGTACATGCAGTTTAAATTAAATATGTCTATATTTTACAAGAATGATAAGTCGTTATGGCAAAATTACAAAGTTTCTCAAAATACCTCGAAATTTCCCGTAAACTCCATCTTGAAAAATTTTGAAAGATTACCCAGAATGCTAAGTTTGACTCATTCTATTAGAGAGTGGGCCATAACTGTCAGAAAACACCAAGAATCCAGAGTTGATATGTTCAAAATAAAATTACATTCTATCTATACTGCAAGCTGCCAGACTGGTGTTTTGTAAATATGCAAGCTTCACAGTGTTCTGCCAAAAAGGTATATTTACATCTAGTACATGGCTAATGATTCTAGATAGGTAATGTTAGAATGCATAGTCTCTTTTGTTAAATTAGTGCATTATAAGCATTTAAAAAAACTAGCATACCAAAATTAAATCTAAAATAATGGACAACAACAATAGTTATAGATGTCGTAAAGTCAAACTATGGGGCCCGTCCTTTATTTGCTGCATCCTCTGATGCCAGACTTTTTTCATAAAACCACATCTGAAAAAATATTTTGTTTGTTTATAGTTAACAAAATATACCTCTTTTGAGGACTGCCAGAATCAATTATTTCTTTCCTTGCTTCGATTCATTTTACTTTACATAAAAAATTTGTGTTAGTTTCTCCAATAATGCAATAAATGTAACTATATTATGTGCTTTACAAGACGTGAGTATGCAGTTTGAAATGTGCAGAACGTTTATAGACAAATGACTGGACAGCTAACCTTGGATGTATGCCTCCAGTTACAAGTGTGCTGCTCACACTGACAGCACAGAGGAATGGCACGGTGACTGCAGCACCGGTTCAAGTCACCCACGCTGTCACTGAGGTGGCGGTGAACATCCAGGTGCCCCGCGCTACCATAGTAGTGGTGCGCGTGCTCCCCGTACTGGTACGGCTCGCAGCAGCACGTCGGGGGGCTCCAGTGGTAGCCTGGCGGGGGCCGTGACGGCGAGCGGTACCGAGGAGAGTGCGACAGCACCGTGGACTTCGACTTCTGGTCCCGCTGCAGCCTCCCGCCACCGTGGTGCCTGCGATGGTCCAGGGTGACCGACTTATCGCGACCTTGTGGCGGCAGTTTCGACGTGCCGTTCTCCCCCTGCGAGGTGCCGAAAGGACTTTTGCTGAGGCTATGACGCCGACCTGCCAGTTCCGTGATGATCGCGCTGCGATCCTTGCCTGCATGATTAGCGGAAGCTTGCTTTCTGTCCCATCCGGAACGAGGCGACAAACCATCAGGCGAGGATCCATCCACGTACCTACGTTCTGCAACATCGTCTAACTCAATGATTTCCACGCGACCACTTGCAGACTGTGTGTCTACATCCCCAGTCTCGTCACGTAACATGCTTTCTTGCACCTGCGATGATTCATTCTCTTTTGCAGACGTATTGCAAATCCACTGAAAGTCTTTACTGCAGCCTGTTGTTAGGTCTGTGAATGGATCGTGAAAAAACAAAAATTGAACATTACTTGATGTCCATTCATTAATATTACAAATTATTAAAGAAAATGTAATTATTAAAACATTATATTTTCTTTATTGTACATGCTATTTAAAAGTTACCCACAGGCCGATCTATAGATGTATCTCCTACTGACAACTAGTAAATTAAGAACAAGTCAAACATTGAAGGCATAGTGCATTAGTTAGATATTTTTGCATTGCAGAGGCACACCTTTGCTGCAATGGTGACTTTCAAGATCACAGTCATCTTCTGATGACGACAAATCAGAAGATGAGGTTCTGTGAGTAGACTCTGAGCCTGACCAAACAGCAGCTCCACACTTGAGCGTTGATTCATCATCTGGACTGGAATCGTTCACACCTAACCAACAGTACCCACATTCCAATCACACAATACTTTCATAAGCAAGTCAGATGTTTATTTTTGTCTGATGTTAAAAAGTGTACCAGGGTGTCTGTCTACCTACCTTGCACCCACGAACATAAAATTGTGAACCAACGTTAAAATTAATTACCTATAAAAGAGTACATTTTAAAGATAACTTTCAAACAAAAGTATTCAATGTGAAATTTCAGGACGAAGAATGTCAAATAAAACATTTTGCTAGTTTTTAAAATTATTAACAATTAATATCCCACATAAAATTTTGAAATTGAAATTACACAAAAATTATGTTTTTAATGCAATGTTTATAAAGAATTTTACAAACAATTTTTTTTTGTTTCAAACCAATTGATCAAATGGGAATTAATTAATTTTAACACTTGATTCCCTATTGAAACTATATTGTTGCATGTTTAGTAGACAGCGCTATTAAATAATGAAACTATGATTTCAACTTACAAATTAGAACTGAATTAGATAACTATCCAAGATGTACTAGTTTAGTGAAGGAATATTTGCACCGTACTACAAAAGTGCAAAAACTAAGCTTTATGCCCACCTGTCATTATCAGTACTACCAACCTTGTATTATGCCAGGCTTTTACAGCATGACTATAGACTAAATCAGTAGCATCACTGAAAAACTATGATAGTAATAGCAATAATAAATTCCAATGGTACACAATTTTAAGATTTTGAAAATAAAGTATTTTGAAAAGTACAACTATAATTATGACAGTTGCACCAGGTTATAACAATATTCTTCATTGTCCCATGTTTTGTTCCTATCATCATTATTTCTTATTAAGTTTAATGCTTTACTTTCCTGCCGATAGCAACACTGGTATTTTTCATTTTCTGCAGGTTACATCACTTTATGTTTATGTTATATGCAAAACTCCATCAAAGTTTTTGTAAACAGTAACATTTCCAATGTAATAACAAAAAAGGCCTATAAACCCCTACAGAAAACAGTTTGCTAGTATATAATTCATAGATGTGCATTACAATGATGACAGAGATGATAACTGTGAAAACATCACCATGAACCTACGTAAGACAAATATTTGTATGATGTCACTTGTCTGTCATAACTATTCTGTATACAGTTTCCTACATAGAGCCACATAAAAAAAAAAAAAAAGACAGTCATGTTTATTTTCATAATGTATTATATTTTCTAATTATATTTCTGAAAGCACATAAACTGCCCAACTAGTCTAAATATAAACTGATTCATCGTACACAAAATATTGTAGAACTGGAAAAATTATCTGTTAGCCGAGTTTTCGTGGATAAAACACTTTTTCTCAAGTTCCCAGAATAATTATATAACAGAGTCTGGCTGACATCAAGGTGACATAACATCACCGACTGCTATTCTAAGCCACTTCAAAGCAGAAAACATATATGTACTTACACTTACTGCATGCAGAATGTCTAACAAAACTATCCATACAAATGTGGAAAGTTAGCAATCATTGTAGCATCTATGAGATGTGTCAGAAGTTTACAGTCAGCACCGCACACCAGACTATTTTTGCACGGAGTGACTATAAACCAACGTTTGGCGACTGTCCAGGTGGGCAGCGACCAAGTCTCAGAACCAAGAGAGAGAAAGAAATATAATGGCTTCTGCGTTCCTTTGCCTCGGCATCATCTGCCACTACATCATTAAATATAACTGTTTCAAATATGTTAATTAGTTCCTACAAACATACACCTTTTATGTTCCTATACTACTACCGTAGTACTTGTACAGAACAAAATGAACTGAACAAAATTTTAGTGACAAAAATAAAAATATCCAAAATTTGTTCCTCAAATAATGCACTTTGTAATTTTCAGAGAAACCTGAGTAATACATAGTCCTAACAAAGTGATTTTCTTTGCCGTTCAAGTATAGATGAGAATTTAAAAGTGGATTTTCATACACAATATCATAATTCCTTCTATGTAAAACAGTGTGATAACAAGTCAGCTGGTAAATAAAAATTATACCGGTGACAAGAATGTTTAAACTTTGGGCATAAAAACTGGAAAAATTTTCAGATGTTTTTATAATTTTTGCAAACATTAGCTGTTAATGGAAAAACCTCAAACTACAAAAATCTGTCATTTTTAACATTTGTATTACAGATGTTTCACTGTGAATTAACTTATTTAAAATTTCTGTCCAAATGTTGAAAATCTCAAGTTTGAAACAAGTTTATCATAATACTACCTATAGGCTGAGATTAATCCGTCTGACAAAAAGGGTAAAAAAAAATTATTACAGTAAACTATACGTAAGCAAATGAAGATTTCTCACCCCGAAACTGAAACTATTAAACTCTTTAATACTGAACTAACTTATTTTCTTCTGTCAGAACTTTAACACAGCACAACTAAGTTTATGTGCATGCAAATATAAAACATTTCAACTACAGTACATTTCTTAAGAAATAGTACAAGCACAACAGATAATTCAATAAATTCTCTACTGAAATCTTCCTTTACGAACAAAAGATAATGGTAGGCACATAACCTTCTATATTTGTCGGTTCACCAGCACTATCTTCGCTGCTGCCACTATCTGACTGTTCTTCAGTTTGGAAATCTGCCAGAAAACACGCATGGTGAATACAACATCAACATGTAACCTCAAACCACTATCCCCTCGTCATCAGCAACTCTTCACTCTCACCAACCAACAACTCCGAAATTAACAAAAACTGTGTTTCTCCAACTACCACTTTGTGATGTTCCAATATTAAGTTTTGTTTATTGGTTAGGTTTCAGCTATACATTAATTCATAACATTTCTCTGAGAGATTTAATTTCAGCCTGCACTTCATCACGTTTAAACATGTTTTATGTTTAGTTTAAAAATGTTTGTGTTTCACTATGCAGTCAGTATAGCTGATTATTTCAAGTTGAGCCACATTACATGTAAACTGCTCAATCTTAGCAGGTAACTGCATGAACATATCTTAAATATGAAAACAAAGGTGGGCCCTACTATGTATTATTTACAAAATTAAAAAATTATGGGCGATATTCATTCCTGCAAAAGACTAAATGTGTACAAAATAAATTCAATTACTGTAAGGGATATGACAATTTTAACTTAAAAATAAGGTTATTTTTTTATAAATAAATATGTGAATTGAACTCAAAACTAAACCTAATTAAAAATTTATTATAATAGCATTTTGAAAAGCAGAGATATAGGCCCTAAATAAATTGGTTGCAAGTTGTAGCATTCTCCATTGAACATCTTGAACACTGATATAACATTAAAAAACCTATAAACTGAAATACACTTTGCATGTTAGTTTAATGTTAGTCATAGCAATTTTTATTAATAATTATAAAATGGCAAATACCAATTAAAGGAAGTACTGCTTCAGTGAGCTGGCAAATAGTATAAGGAAGTTCACTGTCAAACCAAACGGATATTATCAATTCGTTAGTTACAGTCTTCTTGAGCCGAAAAATTCAGAACATAAAAAAACCATGATCAAAGTATTCCTAAACAATAACTTTTTACTTTTTGAACTCAAAATAGGCCTATACCCACTGTAAGAAAAATAAAAAGCTGAATGAATTCAAAACTAAGAAAAATACATAACTATAATTTGTAGCCACAGAAGAAAAATCATTGTAATTTAAACCCACAGTGGTGAACTTGGACCTTTTCAAACTGTCAAATGCACAAGCCAACCTGACCTTTACGAGCCCCTAGAGTAATTTCCAGCACTTGACGTGCAGAGACAGGGGAGAGATAAGGGTCAGAATGGTATGCTAGTTAGGTACCACATCACATATATTCGCAGTGGACTAAACTGGCATGCAGGGTTTTTGTAATAGTCTTTCCCATATGAGACTTTAATCTGTGAACCTACAGTTTTATTTGAGGTTAGTGTATAGTAAAGATCAAAGCATGTTTGCTTTTTTTTACGAACCTGGGTAGTATTTACGGAATTAATAAAGCAGTTAAACAAATATTTTTTAGCCATTTTGAGGGGCCCAAAAATCATGTTTCTAATAAGTGCCATCCATTATTAGAACTACAAAAGCATTATTTCAAGTTGTGTTATTTTCATAGATAAACATAATGTTTGGAGTAAATGAATAGATGTGGCGCAATGCAACAACAGACATGTGCCAGGTACATATGTCACACTGAACTGCTGCTCAAGTAAACATTTAATAATTGTGTGTTGGAATATTAGGAATAAATAATAATATGTACCTATCACTAAAAAATTATACATGAATAAAAAAGTACAACAGTGGATAAACCGCTAGTTTATGAGAACAAAGTAAACACAGCTAGCAACAAAATATGAGGGAGGGGGGAGGGTCCCTCAAACTATTGTACATGCGTAATATATTTTTATAGTAAAATTCAAAAATTTTATCTCAATTCCTTTCAAAGAGGAAACTGCATTTTTTAAAATAATAATGATGAAATAACTGTTTGTTCTGTGAACACATATTCCTTTATTAAAAAACTTAATGCACGGTTATTATAGTACGGCTGTTCTAGGCATATGTAAAAAAAACCTGTTAAATAAACTTGAACAATCTAAACTCACATGAAGAGGTGAAACCCATTTGATCGTAAAGCTATAAATAAAAACTTGTTTTGTTGATCACATTTAGTGTAAAAATTAATTCTTGTTGGTGAAACAAGTCATAATAGGTTATTGTCTAACACACTGGCAGTATTCCAGATGTATAGTGAGATGTGTTACAACTTGTAAAAAATGAACGTATAAACTATCTAACAGCCTTTCATTATGAAACTACATATGACCACTAATTAAACTTAGTTCTTGATTTCCATAAAAGTATCACTTTAAAAGAATGAATTTCCCAGTCAATACTGTCATATTTCTTACTATGAATGGATTTATTTTGCAGACAAAAAGGTTTGCACAGACAATACAGTAAAACTACTTCCAATTTCAAATGTTATTTAATTTAGTACTTGCTTGTTTCTATATTCATACTTTAGCAATATTGGTGCAGTAAATTGGCCGAAATAATTGAGCAGAAAACATTTAAATCACTAAACTTGAGGAAATTAACATTAGACACATGTTAAAATATAAAACATGTTTAAAATAAACTCACTGATAATTGGTGAAAATGGGCACTGATCAAAACAAAACATTTTAAAGCAGAAGCCTCTGTCACTGTGTTTTCTTGGTGGCAATACTGTTTATCACTATGTTAACATTAAATGACAGTTCACTTAAACACACTCACTTTCCACGTATAGCTGTAGTTGTGTCGAATGAATAACAACATAACACTTGCAATCACGCAACTCCCAGTGGCAAGCTCATCTTACCCCTCACTTTACTTCACAAACCTTACCTAAACTTCACAAACCTTACCTAAACTTCACATTCCTCTTTCACCATTACCGATATAGGCATAGCACGTCTCAACATTTTGTGGGAGCACATTACAGAAAAATAATTGCTTGAATGTATTGCCACAAACATTAATATTTACACCTGCATCTACGGCAAAGAGTTACAATTAAAAAAACTTTCGTTTCTGAGGTAAAATTATGTTTGTACTATTTTAAAGTTTTAGAGTGTAGAGGCACGTGCCAGTCCCCCCCCCCCCTTCCCAACATGGTTAACCAAATTCTCCCACAGTGAAGTACACTCCATCACCATAAACAAATGAACACACAATAATTTCAACACACTTCCACAAAGAGACCAAGTAAGTGAAAGAAGGTTGGTAAGACGTGAAGGTGTGTCCAGCTGCGGCATTACGGAGATACAAGGGCACGTCGACACGTGCTGGAAATAAACAAGGCTGACCCCAGCAGTCGCGCACAAAGAGACGACGTTACAGAGGCACAGAGAGCAGAGTTGCTGAAGACGAGGGCGACAATATAGCTCGGTACCTCGCCGGTCCGCCGCGCCGCCCCCTGCCGTCATGACGCCGCCCCCGGACTGCCGCTCCAGCGTGGCGAGGGCGGCGGCCACCAGGGGCCCCAGCTTGCCCCGCCGACCAGCCTCCATGTGCCGCCGCTATTTCTGGAACACCGCCCCATGGCCGGCACCCCTCCCCGTCTGCTCCTCGCGGCCGCTATCCTTCCACGCCGACATGCTCTTTAAAAATACTCGAGGAGGCGGGCCGCGGGCCGCGCGAACAATGCCCATACCCAGGACAGTAATTGAGCCGCTTCTCCTGGGAAGTGAAACCTCGACTGTGAACTAGACCTGTAGTCTTCCCACGAGGCCGTTACCGCGGTAAACGCTCCGAGGCATGCAGAGGGCCTGACCGCCCCCGCCATGGGCGGCGTCCGACCATCGTCTAGAGCCGCGCCGTGCTAACGAGGAAGTGACGTCACGATCCCCCTTCCCTTCCCCGCGTCCCTGCGCCAGTGCGTGCGTGCGGGTAAAATTAGTCAGTCGCCCGCCACGACGAATAGCTTTATAACCCCCCTCCCTACTTCTTATATCACACAAGCCGCAGGAAAGAAAAGAAATGGGCGCCTTCCCAAACGACGGAGACGCCATGTTCCAAATCTGAACAAAGGACGCAGCCAAAGATGCGAGGTGAAGCTACCTTCCCCCTCCCTGGTAACACAGCACAACTTCTCCTCGCACGTCAACAGAAGGTCTTCTAAATGTATTACTGAAGAGGTGTTCGACAAAACCAAGGTTAAAATAAGATGGAAGAAGGAGTGAGTGAGAGAATTTCGGTCAACGCTCAACATTCAGGTATTTAGCACTGGTGAGTGGTGACATGAGTGAGTATGGAGCAGTACCGGAATGAAAGGGCGGGGAAAACGGGAGATCCCCTAGAAAACCCGCCAACCAACGGCATCGTCCGGCACGATTCCCACGTGCGGAAATCCGGGGACTGACACCGACGGAAATCGAACTCGGATCGCCTTGGTGGGAAGCGAGTGATCTGACCACTCGGCCTTCGCGGCCCCAAGATGGAAGAAAGATAATTATTTCGCTGGTAATAACAGTGAAAATTTTTTTTATCCTGACACAAGATTTTAGAGAATTTAATTTTCTAATTTTTAAACAGCTGCTAGAGAATTCTTTGTATAACAGTTTCTACTCACTTTTCCCAATTATATAAATCCCGCCTCCCGTAACTATATTAGCGTCTTTCTCTATTTGACTAACCCGCTGGTCATAACGCTAACGGAGACGATGTCTGAGATCTGGTCTAGGTGTTAGGAACGAAAATCTGCATCTTATAGTCTAGGAGGCACCTGCAACTAATTTGGACTCCTCTGAGGAGATTCTGAATGCAAGTAGTCTTTAACTCTGTTATCTTTCTACAAATGTTATCACTTTGTGACGTACAATACCAGGTAAAAAATTAGAAACTATTTAAATCTTGAAACATCCTGTCAACATAAAGAAAATATTGTTGCGTGCCATGTACCTGGAGGCCAGTGGTCGGCGGCTGTTTCGTAACACCTTGAGGGCTGGCCGATGACTCAAAGCCCGGGTGGCTCATAGTGGGAAAACCGCCGCATCTACGTCATAGATACCTGTCCCAACTGCGTCTTAACCCTTCGAGGGCGGCCGACGTGACAGCCAGAACGTCCGAAACATGATGAAATATCTATTTTTAGACCCCTGTAATGCGGGGAATAACCGACTGTCTGGGCTAGTATAAAAGCACAGAATCGGCACATTTGAGAGGAGTTCGCTATTGGAAGTGCTAGAGGAAGG